>JAQQZY010000027.1:5607371-5624058 GCA_030068375.1 Ostorhinchus rueppellii | reverse complement strand
AAATTCCGTTCCACTTCACGATTGTGTCCCACTTGTTGTTGATTCTTGACAAAAAATTTAAATTTTATATCTTTATGCTTGAAGCCTGAAATGTGGCGAAAGGTTGCAAGGTTCAAGGGGGCCGAATACTTTTGCAAGGCACTGTATGTCTTTTCAATGAGACCTGTCAGGGTAGGTAGATTATAAAATGAATGAAAACGAATATGATAGTCAACAATAATCAACCAGTGGACAAAAATGAACATAAACTGACCAAGATATTCAACTAAATTAACAAGAAATGGACAAAATATACAACAAAATTAACAAGAAATGAACAAAAACGGACTAAGATATAGGACTAAATTAACAATAAATGGACAAAATGTACAACAAAATTAACAAGAACAAAAAATAACTAAGATATATGACAAAATTTACAAGAAATGGACAAAAATGAACAAAATGTACAACAAAATTAACAAGAAATGGACAACATATACAACAAAATGAAAAAGAAATGAACAAAATATGACAAAATCAACCAAAATTATCAAAAAGAACCAAAAACTGAAGAGAAGAAAACAAAACAAAACTAACCAACAAATAAATATTTCCTAATATAAAAGATATAAAAATACAATAGTCCTGGAAGTAGAGCAGTGGACCTCCAAATACAACAACTATGTCCACACCATTATCCTGCAGTTTTGGTTCATTTTGTCATAATCTTTTCCAGAAATGTGTTCATTTTGTTGATTATTGTGAAGATCAGATTTTTTGTTTTAGCGAAATTAGTCTCCTTCACTGTATGAAAAATGTATCAAACCAAACACCCCGGTACTGAAAACGTACAAAACCAAAATGTTTCTGTACTGTTACACCCTTAATTGATAAAGAAGTTACAAAGAGTGTTTTTTATTTTGGTGTAATATATATTTCACATTTCTACTGTTTAATATCTGTTCTCTGAGTTTAGCTACATCACTGTGGGGAACTCGGGGAACCATTATCAGAGTAATTTTCTTTAGCAGCTGCATCTCATGAGTTTTTTTGTGTTGATATTCAAGTGGAAATCTGCAGTTTGAGCCGGCTTCATACCAGCTTCCACTAGTCTCACAGCCTCCGCTCACTCAGTTCACCTGTTCATCTGTTGAAGCAATATCACCATTGTTTTTATTTTGTTTTGTTTTGTTTTTTGCATTCTCTTTTATTATGTTTTTAGAGTTATTGTCTTTCTGAGCACACTTTTTCTGTTTTAAAAGCCCTTAAAGGTGTTTAAAGAACCCAGAGGTGTTGTAACGCCAAGATTTTTTAAAGTGAGAAATACCGATGTTTTTTGCTTTTGTTTTTGTTTTTTTAGACTTTTGTATGTATAAAATAAGAAATAGGAAAAGGGCTCCAATAGATAATATCTGTATGAATGGCAATGTTGGAGATGTTTTGTCACTTTAAAAAAAAAAAAAACACCTTAAAGGGTCAAAACATGATATTCAAAATCTCTCTAATGGAACAATTTAGAGACAATTTGACAGGTTAGTGTTGCTAAATGACTGACATTTTTACTTTTTAAATCATTTTTTTCTTTAATTGGGCCATAAGGGATTATCCAAAACAAGGAGCTACTTTTTAATTGAAATAAATGTTGGAACGGCAATCAATTAAAGTTGACTCTCTGACGGGACATTACTGCATTTTGACCCAAAAGGATTTTTTGGGGTACTTTTTGGAGTTGGAACAGATATTCCAGTTTGTTTCAATAGAAAAAAATTTGATCATAAAGCAAGTAAATTTGCAAAATGAGCGCTGCCATGAAACAAATTAAAGTCACACTGCAACGTTGTTCTGTATGTGATAAAATATTGAAACTCGGCTTATGTCTAAAAGAAATGAATTGCCTGAAACGAGAAAGCGGACGTAAAACATGATAAAAACAGTTAAAAATAAAAGGGAATCCGAGTCCCAGCAGCAGAGTTTATGTTTAAAACTAGAGCAGGAGACACGCCTCTGATAGCAAACTTACATGAAACACACACATGCTGATGAGAAAGAGGAAGTTGCCGGGGTGATTCTGAGAATCACTGTGGCGACGGACCATGTGACTTGCTGGAAATCAGACCGATACGATGCCCATTTGCATACCGCTTCTCTGCTACAGGAAGGAAGTCTGTGTTTACAAGTGTTTGTGTTCGAGGGGTTTCTGTCGACAGGTGTAAGAGGTCAGAGCTCCTGCAGCATCCACGCTCAACATTAGTGTCATCAGGTTCACCGTAACCTTTAACGAACCTGACTAGTCCAACCTGTCGGTGTTTCGAGTTGAACAAGTCTGTTTTATTCACATTTGCAGGGTTCGAACAGGTGCTTGAAGTCCTTGAAAATGCTTGAGTGTGTTTTCAAGGTCTGGAAAGTGCTTGAAATTTTAGTGCAATTGCTTGAAAGCGCTTGCAATTCGAACTCTATGATGTGATTTATTTAGTTTGAATATTAAGTCAAACCAAAGCTACTTAAAGAGGTGATGCATTTTGAAAAGTACATTTTTACGTCAGAAAATAAAATTAGCAGGTGCTCGCAGGTCGACACAGGTACATTTTTATCTTAATCTTTGGCACGGTGCAACTATCCTTTTTTTTTTTTTTTTTTTTTTAAATAAAACTTTGCATTCTCCTTTAATTACAAAATTTCTGCTATAATTAAACATTTTTTATCTGTATAGCATAATGCAATGTTCATCATTGCTATAAAAAGTGAAAAAATAACCTTGATTCTATGGATTCCTATAGATGTATATTTTACCCCAGTGAGAAGGTGCTGGAAAAATGTGAAAATGGCTCTTAAAAGTGCTTGAATTTGACCTCGAAAAATGTGTACAAACGCTGGATTTACTAACGCTGTTAGACTAAAGATGTTAGTTTTGTCCTCTGTTACCTTAAAGCTGGGGTCTGAGATGTCTTCCTGGAGCATATTTTACTATATTGTTAAAAATCTCCTTTACACCTCGATTTGCAAACAATTAATCAAATGCTCTGACACAAAAATTAAAAGTTTTAGTCACCTGTGGAACCGACAGGATTGAAAAAACAACATCCAATCATTTTGAGTGCCCACTCGAAATGATTAAATGCTGATATGTCTATCAAAATCAGCTGCCATTTGTCCCTTCCCCCCTACACTGCGCATTCTGGAGTTTGGAGGCGTGGCTTCGGGGGGAGGAGTCTGAAGAAAGGAGTTGGGACTTTTGAATTGTGTGTTTTCAAAATGTAGTCTGCTTGAGCCGTTTATCTAACATCTCAAACCCCACCTTTAATTATCTTTAGCTTTTTTCTTTTGTTCAAAGTATAGTTTTTAGTTTTATAGTTGAGGAAGACTGGAGTTTCAGTCAAAACTGTCAAGCAGGTAATGTCAGAACTATACCTTTTCTGAAAAATAGAAAAAAAGCTAAATATAATTACCGACGCTGTTACTCAGATATTCGTTTATTTGGGGTTTTTTTATCCCCATTAGCTACTCTTCCTGGTGTCATTAACGACATAAAAACAAAGCACAGTTCTCTACAATTTGCTCAATAAACCAGGATGTACAT
This sequence comes from Ostorhinchus rueppellii, assembly GCA_030068375.1. NCBI lineage: Eukaryota > Metazoa > Chordata > Actinopteri > Kurtiformes > Apogonidae > Ostorhinchus > Ostorhinchus rueppellii. The sequence continues at coordinate 5,620,499 of JAQQZY010000027.1, read as the reverse complement.
ACCTGCAACACAACACAAAAACCCAAATTCAATAGCACACACACACAATACAAAAAAAATTCCAATAACTCTGATAGTACCAACAACAAAAATAAATAATAAAAAAATGTGTTTTTGTTGTTGGTACTAGAGGTGGGTAATCCCAGGTTCATCAAGTCAAAGTCCTGCCATGTATTGGTCCCAACCTGTTCACTGAACACAGGTGATTCTACTCATCATTCCATCTACCTGGATGAGGAGTTCCATCCATCCATCATGGGCTGGTTCAGTGAGCAGGTTGGAACCAATACATCGCAGGACTTTGACTTGATGAACCTGGGATTACCCATCTCTGGTTGGTACTATCAGAGTTATTGTGTCAACACTTAGTATTAACAGGCCAACACTGACAGATGAACTGTTGAGCTGAGTGAAAAATAACAGAAACAGTCTGGTTCGTCATATATGTATGTGATCCATCTGCTTGAAAAAGTTTGCTCGTCTGAAGGATTAGATTTTTTTTATTTTGTGAATGGGTCACAACACCATTAAACCATGTAAACAGGACCGTGTAAAAGTCCTAGACCACCACTGGACCTGGTGTTTCACTGTGTCATGATGACCAAGCATGTGCACCAAGGTACAACTGGAATAAACAGGAAATATGATTTAGAAATGAGGAAAATAACAGGTTCAACACACTAAAATGTCAAGTATGTAGTGTGACATTCATTTGCATCTGTTTTCCTCTGTTTTGACTTGACACATGCTTAACATTTCTTATTGTTCTGGTGAATTTTGTCATGTGAAGGAAGGTCACATACTCTTCTTCTTCTTTGTCTTCTTCATCTTATTATTATTACATCTGTGTTATGCATGTATGTCTGCCCGTCTTCCTCTTTTTTTCTTGTTACTTGTAAATAAAATTAAAGAACCATTTATGGTCATAAAGGGTTTATGATTCTGTAAAACCCACTGAGCTAAATGACCTGACACTTGTGCACAGAAGTATATGTATCATAGGTGAATTCTCAGTCCGTTCTCCTGGCCACGGTGTTGCTGAACACCTGGCAGCTCACTGCTTCTTATATGTTAATGCTAGGTACTGTATGTGTATTAGGATGCATCAAATGTAGACACAGAATTTCCCCAAGGGTGTAATAAAGTGAGGTAATCATAACCTTAACAACAAAATTTTCACCTACAACTGTTTTTCATCTATTTATTTTTAACATCCAGCAGAAACTCTATTATTCTAGACTGAGAAAAGCAGAAAAAATAAACAAAAATAGGTTGCAAATCATCTTAAATCAGAGATTTCACCTACCTCCTGAGGTGTTTCCCATCCTGATCGTGTGCATTACCACAATATCACAATATCTTTTATGACAATGTGCTTTTTTCTCTGTGATTTATTTTGTTCACATAATAGCTGAAACACAAAATGTTTGAATGTTTGGTTGATTCATTTAACATTATGTATTCATGTTTTGGTTTTGCAGTAGAGATTTGGAAAAGTTTTGGTGTCATAGATGCGTGTGTTTAATTAGTCATTAAAAAACCAGGGAACAGGACACATCTGAATAGGACAAAGCTGATACAATGACTTTTTAGTTTCTGAAAAAGGAGAGAATATGTGTAAAATGGTTGTAATTTCTAAATGGTTGATGCAGTATTTTTGTTAAACCCCTTGAATTAACTCAAATCCACTAAACTTCATTTGTAACAGCACAGTTGGCCAAAGGACTGCACACAACCAATCAATCAGTGACATTTTGTTTCTATAGTACTGCATCATAACTAACATTCCCTCATGACATGTTACATTTCGAGCCGATCTAACCCACTTCACAGACTCCAACAGAATCCTCCAGAATGCTTATTTTTTGAACCCACTGTGATGATGAACAGAGGCAACACTACAACATTTGCGTCACTGTCTAAATAGTTCCAGACTGTTTGGGTTGTTTCTGTGATGAAGTGGGTCAAACAGACACTGATACTGAAAAGAAGCAGCTGGTTCAATAAAAGAGGGCTGTCTCGTAATTTTTGACAGCACTTCCTCAATAAAAGGTCATATTTATGTGATGAAAACGTATCTGTGTGCAGGAATTTATTCAACTCTGTGTACGGTATGTTGAGGTACATCTGGAAAATGGAAGTTTTAGAAGATGTTACATAGATTTTTGTATAAATTAAGTCTTTAAATGGCATAAAAAAGCATTAAATTCGATGTCCAGAGGCATTAAAAAATGAAATACACTTGATGGGAAAAAAATATATATATTATTCACGATTTATTTTGATTATATAAACATTTAATAATTTTGATCAGAAATGTAGTGTGATGTCTGACAGGCTGAAATAAACCTGTCATTTTGTGTTGATACTTTTTTTTATCAGGCTGAGAGGAAGCATCTTCTATGTGTTTTCACTGTAAATAGGATATAGTTGGTTTACAAAACAAAAACAGACTCAACTGCAGTTTTTTGCCACAAGCTGTTAAATGTACTCCCACACCCCACTGCTTGAAATACCACCACCCCTTCTCTAATGGGTAATCCAACTCTCACCACACCTCAGAGCAATAATCACAGCCTATGCACCTTATTTTTTTAATTGCTTTAATAGCTGTATATATCCTTATATGTTGTGCATATTTCTTTTTTTCTTTTTTTTTGTAAAAGTTATTATAAAAGCTTCGGCATGAACTGGATAAAATTTTATTCTCATTAAGTTTTTTGTTTTGTTTTGTTTTTTCCATTCATTGTACATATATCTTATCTATAGAATAGTTAGCCTTTTGTATGTTTTAGTAGTAATTTGTGGTATTTTAGTAGTGTATGTATGTTTTGTATTTTTTTCTCTGTAGTGTTTGTGTATTTTAATATTGTCAGTATTTTGTGGGATATTTTTATACAGTCGTTTTGCACGTGAAGTGTTTGCTGCAGATTTTCATTGCTCCTGTAATAATGACAGTAAAGACGTATTCTATTCTATTCTATTCCGTTCTTGAATGATCAACGGAGGCTTCATCATCCTGTCTTAAGAAACTAACATTTTAACTGAAAAAATAAACTACATACACATTAATCATTAATAAAAGTGATTCTTATTCACATTCAAAAGGACTATTTTATTAAACCACAGTCAGATTTCTGCCTTTTTATATTGAAACTTAGATATGTGTAAGAAGTGAAACCTAGTTAATGTGACCGAAGGGAAATGAAAAATGATCATTGTGTTAGTTTTATTTCTTAAATTTTGGTTTGTATCGGAAAGAAGTGAAACAACCACAGACAAGGGTTCACACACTCACAGATGTGGGGAAAATAATCTAATATATCAGCCTTTTTCAGCTCCAGACTGTCATTATTATATGAGATTAAACATCCGTTGTGCTGTTTTTGTTTGGACACTACAATGTGAAAGTGTGTCCTGGGTTAAATATGCACCATGTTCAGTAAATAAAAGCATTAGATCAGGGCGTCAAACATATTAGGATGAAGGGATGAATTCGGGAAACGCAGTAACGAATAAAATCGGATTGTTGCAGTGTCCAGTATTCCCATTTTAAACACTGTATAACTTGTGCCACGTTTCCTCTACATGGAACCGGGTCGACTCATGTACCAGATACTATTCTTGGAGACCGTTTCCATTAAGAGTACGTGGTTGTCATAGCGACGCGGCACGTAACTTCTGCGACGTCACCTACAACGTGACACAGCTGGCGGTAAAAACAAAGAGAAGAAGAGTTTTTTCATCAGCCAAGGACAGAAATGTCTGAACCTCCTGGACCGACCACGGTGTAGTTTTGCAGACTGATTAACCTATAACCGCTATATTTACTGTAACCCTCCGAAGCTAGTTTTTTTTTTTTTTAATTGTAGGGTCGTGCATTGATAACACAATGACACAGAGATAACTGGGTGATCTGCAGTGTTCACACGTCATGTTTTGGTATCGGTTCCCCCATTTTGGAACCTCAGCGGAGGCGATACCAAAAAAACTAGTCCCAGGTACCAGATTCCAGGTCCTTTTTTGTAATGGAAATGCAGAAAGGTGGAGTCGAGCCGGTACAGCGTAGTGGAAATGCAGCTTTAAGGCCACCTGCTGCGTTACTTGTCAAACGCGTCAAGCTTGTTGTTTCCTTCACTGTCCACAAACTGATGAGTCACAGACTGACTGTCTACGTTCTCTTTAAGGAAACATTACTGACTTCACTGCCCAAGTGTCTTCCCTTTACTGTTTAAGGTCAAATGTGTACATAGGTGGAGTTGTAACCTAACATGGCAAAGGACTAAAAACATATATCAGCTGGCTGACTTATGCTCACACGAGGCTGTATATGACCCCTGAGCTGGAATAAATTTGACATCTAAGCCACTGATTTGACATGAAGTTATTGTTTCTACATTTATTTACTATTTGAATGAATTGAATTGCATTAAAATATCCAAACCTTTGTCTTAATGTTGTGTCTGTCTGTGTGTTTCAGCTGATCAGGTGTACGGAGATCAGGACATGCATGAAGTGGTCAGAAAACACTGTATGGACTACCTGGTGAGTCTCTGACCTCTGACCTTTAAGTGAATCAGTCCTCTTTGTCTCTGTTTTTCATGTTCTGTGCGTCAGTATAAGCTCCTCTGTTCATGTCGATAAAGTTTTTTTTTTCTCTTCCAGATGAAGAACGCAGACTATTTCTCCAACTACGTGACGGAGGATTTCACCACATACATCAACAGGAAGAGGAAAAACAATTGCCACGGCAACCACATCGAGATGCAGGCCATGGCGGAGATGTACAACAGACCGGTGGAGGTGTATCAGTACAGCACAGGTGAGTCCAGGCAGCCAATCACAGGCCACCGTTTGGTCATGTGATGTCTATTTTGTCTCTTTTTGTCTTTTCAACATGTTATATTGATTTTGTCTTTACATGTTTTATTTTATTTCCATTTCTGTCCTTCTTGTTACTTGTCATTGTTGTGTATTGACTTACATGATTTTTATCCATTTAGATTTTTTTTTCATTGCGTGTTTTATATTTTTTTGTGAACTTCTGTGACATGATTTCATTTTATTTCTTTTTTTTTATTATTTGTTTTGACATGTTTTACAGCATTTTTAACTTGTGTAGGTTTTGTCTCTGCATTTTATTTAAATTTTTTCATAATTTTCTCCTTTTATTGTAGGTGTATTTTGCCTCTATCATTATCTTTTATGTTGTTTTTGTCCTTTTTTCGTATTTTACATAATTTTCATCTTTTCTATATTTTGTCTTCGACGTCTTTTCCTTCCTCTTAGTTTTTTATGCTAGTTTCTCTATTTACTTTTGTTTTTTAATCATTTTCATCTAATGTTCAGGTAGTTTTGGTCTGTGTATGTCAATTTCGTCTGTATTTTTTCCATTATTTTTTGTCTTTTTGTCACTTGACATCTCTTTACACTTTTCATGTCATGTTTTTCCTCATCATTTGCTTAATTTTTTTTTTGTATTTTCGTTTCTTTGCATAACTTTTTAGACATTGTTTTGTCTTGTTTGGTATCTTGCAAACAATTTAAAACCACATATAAAATCAGATTTCTTCAACTTTTAAACTGGAAAGAAATAATAATTTGACATTTATATTTTATTCATTTATTAAGGTTTTATTTATTCTTCTGTACAGCACTGTTTTTTTATTCTTGTAGAGTTCTATGTCTTTTAACCTTTTCCTGTTTTTTATTCTTTTATTTTGTTTTTTTTATTTATTCTTCTGTACAGCACTTGGGTCCACTGTGGTTGTTTTCAAGTGCTTTACAAATAAAGTTGGATTGGATTTGATTTATGACACGTTTTATGTCTTCCTTATTCCTCGTCTTCCTTCAGAGCCAATCAACACGTTCCACGGCATCCACCAGAACAATGACGAGCCAATCAGAGTGAGCTACCACCGCAACATCCACTACAACTCAGTGGTGAACCCCAACAAGGCTACAATCGGGGTCGGACTGGGGCTGCCAGCCTTCAAACCAGGGGTACCGGAACCAAACCGACGTCAGTTTATTCAGTGTGCGTTCTTTGCGGTTCTGTGGTTAACGTGACTCCTCCCCCCTTCTCCTTCTCCTCAGTACGCCGAGCAGTCTTTGATGAAGTCGGCTATCAAGACGTCGGAGGAGTCGTGGATCGAGCAGCAGATGTTGGAGGATAAGAAGAGGGCGACGGACTGGGAGGCCACCAACGAGGCCATCGAGGAGCAGGTGGCCCGGGAATCGTACCTGCAGTGGCTCCAGGACCAGGAGAAACAGGCCCGACAGGTACCAGAGGGGAGGGGGGGGGGGGGTTTACTGGTGTAACAGGCCAATGGATACAGGGTTCATACGGGTGCTGGAAATCCTTGAAAATGCTTGAATTTTAATGTTGTGTTTTCAAGGTCTGAAAAGTGCTTTAAATTTGAGTTGAAGTGTTTTAAGTGCAGCTCTAACTCTGTGATGTGATCGATTATTTATTATTGTTCGGTTTGTGGGTTGGTTTTTTTTTGTGTGTTCCCAGCCCCGTAAGGCCAGCGCCACCTGCAGTTCAGCGACGGCAGCAGCATCCAGCGGACTGGACGACTGGAGCGCCCGGTCACCACGGCAACGCGACGCCGACCCCTCCCACTCCGACCTCACACCCACCCCGGCGACCAACAACAAGCCCCCATCTCCAGCCGGGGCCGCGCTCATCCTGAGCAAACCCCCCTCGCCCTGCGCGCCAGGTAACACACACACATGTATGAATGAACACAGATATGTGGGATTAGTCATATATGTCCTTTATCACCTGAGAATATAGATTAGATTAGACCAGACTAGGTTGGACTGGACTGGACTGGACTAGATTGGAATACTTTAGATTAGACTAAACTAGACTAGGTTGGACTGGACTGGACTGGACTAGATTAGATTAGATTAGATTAGATGATTAAAAATAACTGAAAACAGTTGTAAAAAACAGGCAGTTGCCAATTAGAAAATACGAGTGGAAATAAGTAGTAATAGTAGTAGTAGTAGTAGCAATAATAATAATCATCATAATAATCATAATAATAACAAAAAGTTATTCTGTTTTATTGTAATCTGCACGATGGATGTTTAATAGATGTGTGTTTAATGGTTTCCATGGTCACAGGATTGTTCTGAAATGCTTGTTGTTGTGTTTGTTCAGGTCCCAGTAATCAGAGTCGTCACCATTTGGAGTACAGAGCCATCATGCAGGAGATGTCACCTACAGCATTTGGTAAGAAACACAAGCACACAATATGAAGAACAAACTGGGAAAATCTTATATATTAACTTCATATACATGCACTAAAACTGGGCTGCTTTACAGTCTGATAAATGGAGTGTTACTGTTAATGCTGATCTGAAGCGGTTCTGTAGCGGGTCAGCACACATTCCAGAGGCACAGTAACGTCCATTCATTCATTTATTCAGTTACTGTTTAATCCTCTGGAGGGTCGTTGGATGCTGGAGTCTATCCCAGCTCCCATCAGGCTAAGGCATGGTTTGACCTTTACATACCACCTCATCACTGTCACATTCACACCTTCAGCCAGTGAAGATTAAACCAATTAACCAGTTAACTGTGTGTCTGTGGAGCCTTATATAGTCTAAATATGTCTGTCCTAAAAGATAGCCTTAATTATCCTTAAATCTGACAGAGGTCTTCAAAATCACACGGACTTAAATTATGTTGTTATTGTTATTATTATTATTATAATCTGCACCAACAGCCCCTCCAACCACCTCTAAACACCAGTGTGAATGATACTGGAGGAAAAGTGACACTGCCCAAGGGCACAATGGCATATCAGTATCGGTATTCTTCTTCCGGCTCTCCTCGAGGACGGACGCTCTGACATCCCTCTCCATTATCTGTTCCACTGCTTTGCTGTCTGAGCTTCTGCTAGAGGCTTTTTTTTTTTCACAAATTCCAACACGTAGACAACGACTACAGGCTGGAATTTGTCTTTTTTCACACCTCGAACCCTGAGGTTTCCTTTTCCCATCTGCAAAACGGGGCGCATTCACTGCGACTCGTCAGTTACAACTGTTCCTGTACCCCAGTGTTTATGTGTTGTGTCTGTTTGTTAAATGTAACTTGGTCAGCTGTAGCTGGAAACTGAATTGCCCCTCAGGGATAAATAAAGTTGTCTGAATTTGAATCTGAATCAGTTGGACAGAGCAGGATTTGAACCACCAACCCTCTGGTTATTTAACAACCCATTCTACCTCCTAAACTGCAACTGCCCCTTCTCCTTCTACTTTTCCTCCCCCACCTCCTTCTTCTCTTTCATCTCCTTCTCCACTTCCTCCTCTTCACCTCCTTCTTCTCCTCTTCCACCTCCTCCTTCTCCTCTTCCTCCTCCTCCACCTCCTTCTCTTCCTCCTCCATGTCCTCCTCCTCCACTTCCTCCTTGTCCTTTTCCTATTCCTGTTCCACCTCCTTCTCTTCCTCCTCTACCTCTTCCACCTCCTACTCCCATTGTTGTTTTTCACTCCGTCACTCTCCTCTGTCAACAGGAAGTGCAGGGTGTGGTGCTGAGTTTATCTGGGGTGAAACTCGCTGGTGTCGCCCTGAAGAAAAACCCCCAGTTTCAGTCTTTGTTACGAATTTAATCAAACCTTCACCAACATGTGAAACTTAATTCTCTGTTCAACTGTTTTTCTTTTGTATTTTCAATCAGGCGACGCTCAAAGACAGTGACTAAATCCATCTGTGTGTCATTCAGCGGTTTGGTGTCTGACATGACTTTTTTTATTGGATGATACTATTCTCTGTTATGTAAGAACTGTAATGATCCCAGTCTGTTCATAGGACTGAAAATGTCTCCAATAACATTTAGTCTGTTTAATTTTATGTCAGATGATGAATGAATTATTCAGATTCTAGGGATAAAATGTATGTAGAACATCAGAAGATGCAGGGTTTAATGTGAGTGAAAGCAAACAATGAAATTTTTTTTTAGAAGAAGAAAAACACTAAGATAAAATAAAATTACTTGTGAAATTAAATGACGATACTCACAGCCCTAGAAAATGATTATATATAGGCTATTTAATAATAATAATAATAATAATAACTATAATTAATATAAAACTTACAGTACTGAGCTAAAGTCTTGGTTCAGGGGCTACATTCAACCCAATTTATTCTCAAGTGGATCAGACCAGTAAAATAATATAATATTTTAAATAATGTATTTTAATATTTTAAATAATATTATAATCTTTTAGTGCAATAAAGTACAATCAAATCATGAATATTTTTACATTTACAAACTACCTTCTGACAAAAATATCAATAACATGAACAAATATGAACATCATCATGTCATCAGAAAAATAAGTGCAATTTTTTGTTTTAATGTTGGCTATTTTATGTCTAGTTCCTGTCACCTGCCGAGGGAATGCAGATAAAAAATAGTTCATTCATTCATCTTCTGAACCCACTTTATCCTCACTCTGCTCACAGGGATGAAAAATAGTCATTTTTGCTAATTCTGTCATATTTACACGGTTGTATTTTTTTATACAGCAATAGTCATAAATATGCATGGTCCCTGTTAAATAAACCAATAAAATTTATTATATTTTGGACTTTTAGGTTATTATGGTAGTATTTTACTAGTCTGACCCACTTGAGATTGAATTGGTCTGAATGAGGAACCTGAACTAAAATGATTTCAACACCGTCTTAGTCCAACACTATGTTTGTAGGTCCACTAAAGTTTTAATCACCACATATCCATTCCACCAATCACTGTTATCCACGACATAGCCCCGCCCCCAAGATTTCTGGGGAATCTGAAAAGTCCCACCCCAATAGGAATTGTTTTCAGGGAAAGTTTGGGGCAGAGAGAAAAAAGTTTTACGGGGTAATTTTCAGTCACTGAGATTTTTCCTGTTAAAATAAAAGTTCCTGAGGAGGAAAAGAGGTTATTTGACAGCATTACACATCCTGTGGCATTCACAGGAAAGCAGTTTGACAAAATGAATTAAATGTTTTTGCCTCTATGATGTAAAAAAACAAACAAAAAAAAACCATTCTACTCTGAATTTTCTTTTTTTTTGTGAAACTCTTGTTGTTGTTTGGTTTTATTACTAAATGATTGCCTGTTTTTGTGAAAAGTTTATTGCTATTATCGATCTTTGAGCCTGTTTTTCATTATGGTATGGTATGTGCTGATCTGATTTCCATCGGAATGGGATTTTATTGACTTAAATAACAGTTACATAAAAATAGATAAAAAATAAATTACTTTTTTCCTGCAGTTGTTTGATGTCTTGTGGAACACGTGGTGGTAGCTGTGAGTTTGCATTGACCCTGTGTGTGTGTCCGTGTCCCCCTCAGGTCTGACAGACTGGGAGGACGATGAGATTTTGGCGTCTGTTCTGGCCGTGTCTCAGCAGGAGTATCTGGACAGCATCAAACACCAGAGCGCCGCCATGCATCGAGAGCGAGAGCCGTCGCCCGACAGTAGCTGATAGACGGCAGACCCACACAAAAACACAACCATGATCCTCCTCCTCCTCTGCCCTAGCCCCACCCCCTTCACTCCGACCCTCCTCAGCCCTGCCCCCTCCCCTCACCGCTGACCTGCAGGAGATCGACCAGGGAAAAAAATAAAACCCGAAACAAAGAAATGCACACTTATTTTTTTCGCCACGTTTCCACTCACGTCTCCTCTTCCTTCCCTCAAAGTCTCATCTCCTCCTCCAGTCTCCCTCCAGCCAATAGTAATCCAGCATTATCAGACCCCCTCCCCCTTTCATTTTCTCTTAACTTGGTCTTAACACTGATTTGGGATCAGTCGGGATTTAATTCTCCTGACATTTAAACGTCATATTAGGCAGCTTTCAGGCGACATTCACAGAAAACCGTTCATTAGCATCAGATCAATATTATCATTTAATCCAAACCTGTTTATCGAAACTGAAATTATGACCTTCAGTCCCAGCAGTTAGCATTTTTACTCATTTTCACAGTTTTAGCTCTTCTGCACTTGTGCAATTGCACTATAATAATCAATAGAAGACAATAGAAAACACTAAAAAACAGTTTATAGTCATCTGCAAACTGTTTTCTGGTGGGAATATCACAGCGAAAGAATGCTAACGATATTACAGTTTCAGAGTCATGCTGCGTTTCTATCTCAGACTTTCTGTAACTTATCAGAATTTAAAAAGGTGATCCTGTCAATTTACAAGTTGGAAAAAGGTTCCAAATATCTGATTATACAAAAATAGGTAAATGTTGGTCTGTGAAAGTGATAAAAACCCAAATTTTGCGGATGTATTTTATTTTACCTTTGAGCTATGCCTTGTTTTAGTGGCAAGCTAATGCTTTAGCTTCAGTCATTTCTTGTAGGTTTATGTTGCACATGTGCAGTTCATTCAGTGTAAGAATGTTTCAGGCTATTAGAAATGTCCAGCTTTTGCCCAGTTAGCTTTGAAATAATAGTAATATTTCAGTATGTAAACCACAAACATCGCTGCTACCCACTAGCTAGTACTAGCTAGCTTTTCAGAGTCAGTTAAAGAGAGTGAATATCAAAACAGAGAAACTAAATGCTTCCTGGACCACTGACCAAAAAAATGTGTCCCTTAAATAGTTAGCTAGCAACAAAAAGCAGTTGTCAATTATTTTTTGGCCCTACTTGATGTTTTTCAAATTACTTTTGCACAACAGTCTGATTATGTTAGCACGAAAGAGAATGCTAATTTAAGTGTCTTGTTAGCTGATTTAGCATGTTCTTTAGCAAGCAAGATATCACCTTAAGTCTTACTAAGTTTTTTCTTACACCGCTAACAAGTGTTGCTGTTAGCTTAGCTGCTTAAAGCTCGTGGTTTTACCTCATCTTTTGACCTGAATCCCTCAAAATAAATGTTAATCAGAATCAAAAACTGCCCCTGCTAATCAGAGTTGGAAAAAAAGACGAGTTGATAATCACACTTTTATTTCAAAATAAAGAAGAAAAGTTTGAACGTGTTAAAGTGTCCCGTAGATAAAGTTAGCATGCTTTTTAGTAAGCAGGCTATCACCTGGAGTCTTACTCTGTTCTGAAGCTAGTTCTGCTAACCCTGCTAGCAAGCAGCGCTACAATTAGCTTAGCTGCTGATAGCAAAGTCATCTCCATCATGTTCACAGCCACCACAGATTTACTTTCCATCGTTAGCTTGGAAATGAACTTCCACCTCAACCATCTGTAGCACCATCTCCCTTCTCCTCCTCCTCCTCCTCCTCTTCATCCTCCCCGTCCTCCTCCATCACCTCCATCATCGGACTTATTTAGCTGCATGTTTAATTGACCACGACCAATATCATCATAGAGAAAAAGTGACAAATAAAAAGGAGAGAAAAAAAATAGAAAATTGTCATACTTATCCTCCTAATGTTTGATTATTGTTGTTATTATTAATAATATAAGTTTGTTTTATTTTATTTTCTCGTTTGGGATGAAAATACCTTTTTTTTCTTGGAATAAAAAGAGGAAAATGTTTCTGAAAAAATGTTTGAGAGTTTTTTTTCTTTTCTGCAAACAAAGAAAAAGTGACGCAGCATCAGTAACACATTTGTACAGATTCCAAAGCTCATTAGTGATAAAAAGAGTGAGTTTTTCATGTTTACTTTTAACACAGTTTTTGCTATGGCTTTACTTTTCATACTTTACCACAGATAATTACCAGATTTATTCATTATTTCTATACTGACTGAAACAAAAAAAGAGAAAAGAATTTCTGCTTGAGTTTAATTCATATATATTTTCTGTAACTATGTTGGTCACCTGTTCTGAAGGGCAGGGCTGTGTATTGGCAAGAATTTGGTGATACTATACAAATCAATACTAAGATCACGATACGATATATCATGATACTGTTAAAAAGACAATTTTTTGATTGTTTCTCTTAAAAATTATTATTTCCTTATAGAATTGAATTATACCATGAATATGTACAAATTCTAAACACATTTTTATTTGCTCACAAAAGGATCTAAAGCTGTTTCACAAAATGTTCCTCTGTTAAAACTTAAATTATGTTTTACACTAATTACAGTTTAAGATCCTGTTCAAATGTTCATATTCTATTAGTTCATAACATTATTTTTGTGCGATCCCA
>JAQQZY010000027.1:5555771-5565989 GCA_030068375.1 Ostorhinchus rueppellii | reverse complement strand
ATCTATGATGAAATTGAATAAAGTTGTTTAAAAATAGGCAAAAAAGACAGAAGACTATTTATTTTCAAAGTATTTCATGTTAAAGTTCTTATTTCTTATTCAGACTGTGTATTTTATTATTTAAAGATGCATTACTTGATGCAGTTTACATTTCTAATAAAGTCTGTAACACTAAAGTGCCTTTGAGCAAAGCAGGGATCCAACACCTGACGTGACTTTAAGCTTTTAATGTGAAAGTTTACACCATTTCCCCTGAAGTTGTTTGAGTTCACAGGTTTTTAGAAGAAAACATTATTTATTTCTGCTTTTATTTTCTCATAAACCCCCTCCCTGTTTTGGATGGGTATACATTTTTTCACCTCGACACCTTAAACACATCCTGATAGTTTGTAGATGTCTTTATTTTTTCAACAAATTAAACATGAATCTGCTTCTTGTCGACAAGTTATAATACAATCCTGCGTTCAGGTTTTTATTTTATTTCATCAAAAAAATGATAAGATTCATTTTAAAGTTTTTAAAAGGGAGGAGTTTGACATTTTTGTGTGAATTTCTTACTGTTTTATTTTATTTTGTTTCCATTTAATCTATGAAAATTAAAGCCCCATGCTTATTGTTTACTTTTAATGTGACAGATAATGTTTTCTTTATTAATATAATGAATGTATTTTGTTTTTATTTCATTTTCTTCAAACCTCCTTATAGTTTGAATCTGAACTTTTAACTTTATTATTATTGTTGTTATTATTATTATTATTATTATTATTATTATTTTGGTCACATTAAAATCTGGTGCCAATTTTAATCATAAATAATCCGTTTTTTTTCCCCTCATTGTTACTTTAACTTTTCATGTGAATTTTTTTTCCGAATAAAAGAGCTGTTGAACAAATTTAATCATGAAAAAACAACTAATAATGTATTTTCATGTTTTACTTTTCATTAATTGTATTGTTTTATTGAATCGTCTCTATCATCCTGTATTAATCTGTTAATTTTTAATATTATTTTTAATGACACAATGACATTTAAAGCCTCAAAAAGGATGAATCTGAGTCTTTCTTGTAGTTTTATTTAAGTTTTTCATTAATTAATGAATGTTCAGTTCAGGTTTTTAGAAGGTTTTGTTTTTTTTCATATTTCTCTGATTTTATCCACGACCTTAAATGAAAATAAAAGCTTTATACTCATTCTTTACTTTTTATATGATAGATTATGTCTCTCTCTCTTTTTTTTTAATCCCACAGCTTTAAAACCTCCTGATAGTTTGTATCTGAATTTTTTTTAAATTTTACTTTGGTTTTTTTTTTTTCTCGTTTTCATTAATATCTTTACCTGTAAAAGTGTCAGTGCCAATTATAATCATAAAAAAAGACTTGTAAAATACTTCCGTGCTTTATTTTTATTCATTCAACAAAAAATAGGATTTATTAACAGGTTTTCCCCCTTAATTCTGTCGGTTTTATTTAAATACTCTTGAATTAATGATTTCTGATCTAGTTGAAATGTGTTATAATCATATTACTGTCATTTTTATTTATGATCATTTATATCATGTCTCTAGTTTTGTCTTCATAGTTCACGTTTTCCTTTTTTTGTCATGATAAAGAAGAGCTGTTGACCAATTTAAATAATAAAACATTTTTCCATATTTCATTTTTATTCATTGTTTTATTTTTATGGAAAAAACAAGCTGTTTTTCTTCACAAAGAAGTTTACAGTTTAATTTTTATTCACAATAACATAAGTTTCTTTTTATTTATTTGCTCCTTTAACAGAATATAAACCCCTCACTGTTCATTTGCTGCCTTTTACCCTTTATCTCTTCATTTACTGCATCATTTCACACACACACACACACACACACACACAAAGGACTTTTTTTTGTCTATTTGCTGCTGCTGATGTTATCCTGAAGGTGTAGTTGGACTGTGCAGCCACAAAGGGGCGCTCTTGTCTGTTTCAGCAGCAGAGGAGCTTCAGGGGTTTCATCCTGCAGATCCACAAACTATGGCGTCATTAACCTGCTCTGTGGTCTCAGCCTGGATGATTAAACCAGAGGTTTCAGATACAGGCCAGGAATTAGTCTGGGTCCTTCAGGTTTTAGACAGAGCCGCCTGTTATTCCCAGTGGGTCTGATTTCATTCCTGCAACGTGAGGAAGTGCATTGTGGTGTTAAAATGACCAAATTCCTACAAAAGAAAACATATAAACACATGTGTCTTTATCTTTTGTATTATCGGCGTCTTTTACTGTTGTTTTATATAATAATAATAGTAACAGATATACACACAATTAATATCAATAATATTAAGTGTGTATATCTATGAACATCTACAAAATAGTGCATTTGAATCTAAATAAATATTGAATAAAATATTGTATTGTTTTTGTAAAAAAAAAAAAAAAGAACATTAATGTAAAGTAAAACACGTTATAGACCTAATTATTAATGTATCATATTTTATCATTTATTTAAAAATTTTTTGATCCATTTTCTAAGAACCAGGCTGTAAAGTAAAGCTGAAAAGTCCTAAAAACATTCATTTAATTGACAGTTTTAACATTACAGGCCTTTTCTGATTCCATAATGAAATATATCAATGTCTTTTCGTTTAGTTTTTGGCTGTTTTGTTGATTTATTGCTCATTTTCCTGCCGTAGAATGTCTCTGGTTCCATCCCAGTTTATCAACACACTGACAGGTTACGACAGCTCAGACAAATGGTGTGTGAAGTTGACATATCAACAACAGTCAGGAGGTGTTTTCTGTTCAGCGGGAGGCGACGGAAAAAAACAACTCACACATCTGATTGGACCATTTACATGAAGGTCCAAGGCCATGTTTTCAGGGTGTGAGAGGAATCAGCTGTGGTCACAAAACACCCAAAGGTGATGAAGACCAGTCACAGCCACATATCCATTCATGGAAAATAGATTATTACAAAATAAAAAAAAACAAAAAACCTTCAAGATGAAAAAATAAAACACAAGTATTTAACCTGCACATGCTCTTCTGATGGTTTAAACCTATGCTGCTTTGTTTATTTAATCATCCTCAGTATTAGTATCATTATCATCATCATCATCATCATCATCATCAGTATCATCGTCATTATCATCATCGTCAGTATCAGAATCAGTATAATCAGTATCATTATCATCATCATCATCATCATCATCATCATCATCATCTTCATCATTATCATCAGTATCAGTATCATCATCATCAATACCCTCACTGATGATGAGGGTACATTGATTACTTTTACCACATTTACTGCTTTTACTTGTACCATAACAGTTTTACTCAAAGACTTTTGACGATGATGATCATCATCAGTATCAGTATCATCATCATCATCATTGTCAAAAGGCTTCCAGTAAAACTGTTTTGGTACAAGTAAAAGTGCTCATACATTGACTTTACTGCAGTAAATGTGGAAAAAAAAATGTGAAATATGTTAAAACTGGAAAAAGTCAATTTTACGCCATCACATAAGTATTTGACGTTTTCTCTGTGATCCAGTTACTGGTTATTAACTCTTGTGACTTTTACGTAATTTTCCATTTATTGTCATGGTTTTGTTAACTATTTCCTTCATTTTCATTAGGTTTTTTTTTTTTTTCTAAATTATTGATTTTTAAAATATATTCTATTGATTACTGTGTTTTGAAGATTAAACATTTTTGTTCATTTCTGTTCAGTTTTCTTTTTTCCATTTCCTTGAATTTTCTTTTTTTTCTTTTAACATTTTCATCCTATATTTTGGGGAAAACAGGTGAATTCTGTGCCAAAAACTTGAGATTTTAGAATCTTTTCAGAATTAATAAGTGACAATATTTTTTTTTATCTCTTTAATCTAAATCACAATAAGAAGGTTTTAATCTGTATGAATATATGAAACATTTTTGAGAAAGAGACAAAAACAAAATATTGACTTATTTTCCAGAAATTTGTTGGATTTAAATGTCTAAAAGCTTCGACTGTTTTGGGTTGGAGTGTCTTGAGGTAAACAACTGTCTTGAAAAGGCTGATCTCTCCTTCAGAACAGAGGAAGCTGCACTTTGTACGAACCGACCTCTTTATTTGGATTCTCCCTCGGGTCAGAAAGCATTTTAACCATGACCCTGTTTAGACACGGCCTCATTCATTCAGACAAACTCTGAGTCTCGTGGTCGCTCAGAATCTGAACTCTAATATTCCACCAAAAATCTGAGTAAAATGTCTGATGTAAACACCACAAAAGAGACGTGGTCGAGATAAATGTTACTGTCCGTTGTTTTTGCTGATATTTATTCCTGTTTCTGACTGAAAAAACAAATAAATATTTACTATATTAACAATTTTCATCTCAATATCTGTGAATTCATTCATGCAAATTTGAGAAACAGTCTCCAGTGTAACAGATAAACATTATCAATAACAGCATCTGTCAACAAGGCTGTTGCGGACATTTTATGTCATGAGTGTTATATTTATTAGGTGAAAGCAGAATTTTAACAGTAGATTATGTAAAATTCATAACATACAGTTAGTTATGTGTCTTCTATATACACTGTGATCTGTAAGTTGTAATGCACATGTGTAATCGATAAACTGAGACAGAATATTGTTAAAATTGCACTTATTTTTCTTGAGAATTTCAGGTTATTCACATTTTTAAAGGATAGTTTGTAGATGTAAACAGTTTCAAAATGCTATTTTACTTTTTCCACTCCAAAACATACATAGAAGTTTGGAGTTGCCATTACTTATAGCTTATTATATTTTAACCCATGAATTAAAATGACTTTGACCCCCCAGTGTAGACAATCCACACTCCTCTATTTAACTGTTTTTCACGCACCTTGATGATTTATAACAAAAGCAAGTTCACATTCATTTTGCCACAACTCAATACTAATGTTTGAGTAGAATTTTTCAAGGCTAACTTGTTTTATTACCGTCGTGGAGAGAATTCCGTCTCGCATTTTACCCATAGGACCTAGCTTTAGCATTAGCAATTAGAATGATTAGCATGAGCGATTAGCATTAGCAATTAGGAGCAGTGAGCTGCCGTTGAAGGTGCTAAAGCACCAACTCCAGATCTTCATAAGCACCGTGGTCAGCGGAATAACCTGATATAGATTTGTTTTTAATACTGGAGGAAATCATCGCAGGTAAACTCAACATAGAGACTCTGGTCCCACCGAGAATTGAATCCAGAACCTTCTTGCTAATGCTAACCGCTACAACATCACCACGCCTTAGAAAGCACTGCAGCTACTGAGGTTCATCACATTTCAGTCGAAAATGTGGGAAAAAACCCAACCATTTGTGACGAACAAACCAAGAACCAGATCGAGCAACGTACAACAACGCAATGTATCCTGCCTCTCTGAAACTTGGTGCTTCGTGGTGAGTAATATTTTTTGTAAGAGACTTTAATGTCATTAGAATTCTTCTAATGGACTCTTGGCTCCAAACTTTTCTCTTTGTTTAGTGTAAAAAAGTAAAATTCTATAGTGAAAATGTTGACATTTATAAACTATCCTTTCATAAAAATGTGAATAATCTAATCAACAATGAACAATCTGAAACTTCAAAAGAAAAATAAGTGGAATCTTAACAATATTCTGCCTGTTATTAAATGTTTTGTAGATCCACTGATCTGGAAGTTGTAATGAACATGTGTAAACTGGGAGCTGCATAATAATGGTAAAATTTAACTTTTAACTTCTTTTTTTTTAATGAAAAAAGTGAAAAAAATTATTATTTAGAGGTTATTAGGCTACTTTTAATTTTTTTACTCTTAGCTATTTTTTTTATCTATGGTATTTTTTTCCATTTTGTTGCTTATTTTGTTAATTTTGTTGACTATTTCGTTCATATTTTCTGTTAAGTTTTTTTCCTCTTCATTTTATCCGTTATTTGTTCTTTTTGTTGATAGTTTTAGTGTTTTGTTCATTATGTTGATTATTTTATTCCGGCTTCCTCCCACTATCCAAAGACATGCACTGATAGGTTAATGGGTTAATCTAAATCACCCATGGGTGTGAGCATGAGTGTTGGTCTCTGTATGTTCAGCCCTGTGATGAACTGGAGACATGTCCAGGGTGTACCCCGCCTTTGCACTTAAGTAGCTGGGATAGACTCCATGTGACCCCCGTGACCCTAGTGAGGATAAAGCGGGGATAGAAAATGAATGAATGAATGTTGATTCTTTTATAGATTATTCTTTTTTATATATGTGCTGTTTTTTCCATTTAGTTAATTATTTTGTTCATTATTTTGGCAATTTCTGTTCGGTTGTGTTTGTGGTGGGGGTCGGACTGAGGGCTTCCCTCTACATCAGATGGAGGAGATGATGATGAAGAAGGAGGAGGATGATCCCGCTCAGAGAGAGCGGGCGAAAGAGAGAGAGACAGTGGGCGTGGCAGTATGCGTGACGTCAGCTGGAGCAGCCGCTTGTCCTTTTAAAGCCTCCGGACAGACAGACGTACAGACAGACCGCGGAGGAGTTTAAATACCGGAGAGTGTCTGAACCGGGACATTTGACAGAAGAAGACTCGTACCATTCGTTCCGTCCTGTCTTCCGTCTCCTCCTCCTCCTTCTCCTCCCGCTGCTCCTCGGATGGAGCCGTGGTTCTAATTCCTCCACAGCCCCCCAGCGCAGCGTCGCCCCGCGCCGCCGGGTCTGACGCCGAACCGCGCCGCCCGGTGACCGTTCCGTCCCTGCCGTCCGCTCCGTCTTCCAGCAGGCCGTCGTCTCCTCCGTGACTCTCTGTTCCCATGCGATTCTTCAGACTTACATTCAAGTGTTTCGTGGATTGTTTTTGAAGGTCGCTGTCCTATACTCGGTGTAAATCCTTTTATTTTTATTTTCATTATTTTCCTCTCTATTTTTTTAAATAAATCTCCTGATTATAATTAGACTTTTTTTTTTTTTTTTAATATTAACCTCCTGTTTCTAATTCGTGGATTAAATTGGAGTGGTGAATGAACCTTGTGGCTGATGTGATCCTGGATTGAAATAATCCTCATATTTGTTCTTGGATCTGAAGGAAAAGACAGGACAGATTTGCTGTTTCTGACTCATCTGTTCATGAGGATCTGAGGAGGTGAACAGGTGAGGAACACACTCCTATTTAGGACTAAAACCTGCTGAATTAAAGGGAACTGGGGCTGCTTTTTCAGACCAGGATCTGGACTTTCAGAGCAGGTGAAAAGAAGCAGAAAACTGAGTCCAACCAAAGGCAAAGACACTGAAGTGAGAGAAAAAAAGGTAGAAAACTAAGAAGCAGAGCTGAGGCTGAGTCACTGACTCGACCAGGATTAAAGGGACGCAAAGGCGGACACTTGGTGGGACTGTGGACCCACGTTGACTGGTTCCTCAAGGGTACGTACTGGTTCCTGCTTGTTCTTCACTGGTTCCTGACTGGTTCTCATCTCATCATGGAGAAGCAGGCTCTTCCCGCCTCCTCCTGCTCCCTGGTCATGTTGGAGGAGACCAAGAAGAACCATCACCTTCTCATGGCCAACGGTGCTGGGTTCTCCTCCGCGGCCACCAATGGTAACCTGATGGGGTCCAATGGCGCCGGAGGAGGTGCCAGTGGTGCCAGCCTGGTCGTCGGTGGAACCTGCATCGGCCCGGACAAGAAAGGGGGCGTGAACACAGCGATTCCAGAGCGTGAGACGTGGACGCGGCAGATGGACTTCATCATGTCCTGCGTGGGCTTTGCGGTCGGACTCGGGAATGTGTGGAGGTTCCCCTACCTGTGCTACAAGAATGGAGGAGGTGAGGGAAAAAAAACCACAAACGCATACCTGGCAGAGGCAGGTAGAAGCTCCGCCCCCTTTCAAATGAAACCCCACCCCCTGCAGTGTCCACATGTGCAGATATAACTTCTTACGCCACGAAAACCCATAATTAGTAGAAAAACATCAGTCCAAGTTGAAATCTGTGTATGTTGATGTAAGAAATGTAATATACGATGAGGTTTGCCACAGTGAATTTATTTTTTTTTTTACCTGAATTTAGTAATAAAATAGAAAAAACACATGCATTACACAAGATAAAAGAAAGTTAATGTAATTGTATAAATGAAAAATTAGTGAAATTCTCCACTTGTTGTCAAGTGTTTGTCATGTTCTGGTTGTAAATAAGAATTTAACACCGTAAATAACATCTTTTACGTCACTTTATCTTCTCAAATAAGTTCTGAGATCGCAATAATTTTCTTTATTTTGCCCCTAAAATGAACAAAATAAACATTCAAATTAGGGAATGGGAGAGCTGTTATCAGTTATTTACATCTTGTTTCATGTACATAATTTTCCTTTCATTCAAAACCATAAATAATCATCTTTTACACAACTTTATCTTAACAAAAGAGGACCGGTCACATTCATTTTCCTCATTTTGCTCCTTTTAATAATCGCTAAATCGTAACACTTTTTCATAATTTTTATCTCATGCCTTTGACATATTTTACTGTGAAACCACCAGTTTCTTCAACTTCCACCTATAAAATTCACCCTTTAACCTTGAAAACACAATATCATGATACTTATTGATACTGACGGAACATTTTAATCATAACACACATCAGTAAAACCACATGCTGATGTTTTTTTGTTTTTTGTTTTTACGGTACATACACATTCTGTCTGCAGTGTCTGGTTTTACTGACTTTCACAGTTGTCCATATGTCTTGTGGTCATGTGACATCCTTTCTGCCAATCATATTTGCTGACCATGAACGTGTGACCAGTAATAAACTTAACAGACTGTGAAACCTCAGTGTGACAGTGCAGATGGATGTGTTTTGCTGTTGTTATCAGTCTTAAGTCAGAGTTTAGAGTCGCATGGCATTCGCTGTGTGACCTTCATGGACTGTAAAAGCGATTACTGGACGACGAGCATTTTTATTCCATTTGAACTCGTTTCTTCCTCTGAGATGAAACAGGAAACTAACAGTCATTATATCAGTAGATTTACTGACTCCTTCCAGTTTTTTTCTTCTTTTTTTCATCTCCGTCCTGCATCAGCACCACCCTTCATCCCTCAGTTTATTATTAAATGCCATGATAAAACATGAATCCATGACTTTTTCTTTCTCATCTCATCTAAACTATCGCATCTTCTGAGTTTTGACATTTTTCTCCTGTCACTAATACATTTCTGTCCTGCGTCTACACTATATGGACAAAAGTATGTGGACATGTTGAACTTGGGTGTTGGGATACAAAACGATAATGACAAATGTCAGAATATAGTTTTATACTGAGATAAGTATCATTGCATTGGTTAGTTTTTTTGTTTGTTTTTTTTTATTCATGACTGATTTTAAATGTTCTTCCTCTAAATTTCTAAAATGTCATTTATGCTCTGACTGTAAATAATAATTTTCTAGCACATCTAACCATCTATTTTCTTCACATCTCCCATTAAACCTTAAGGAAATATTGGTGTTTATAAACTATATGGACAAAAATATTGGGACACATCATGTCTACAGCTGTAAGATGTCCTGTTTATGCTGATTTCAGATAAAAACGCATATCTCCTTAACGTTTAATGGGAGATTTTTCTTCCAAACTGAGAAGAAGTCAGAGCACGGAAAATATTTTAGAAATTTAGAGATGAAGCATTTAAAATCATAGTCCTAGATGATTTTTTTTTTTTAAAAAAACAGTATTGAGAGACATTAAATAAAAAACATCTCTGAGGCATTTTAGAAGCCAAGATAATAATTTAAACCAGACTAACCAATGCAATGATATTTATCCCATAATATAAAACTATATTATAACATCTGTTGTATCTCAGACCCCTGTTAGAAAACAAACATCTAAATTCAACGTGTCCACATACTTTTGTCCATATAGAGTATTTTCCTTTAAACTCCATCACCTCTGCATATATAACACAGGTCTGGGTTTAGTTTTCACCCATTTCCTGTCTTTTTTTAATATCTATGGAAGCAGATATTCTATACATCTGTTTTCCATCCACCAGCTTCATCTTATGTTTCATTTCCAAGTCAAACCTTTGGAATGCAAATAGTCGAACTTGCAGAAGAAAAACAGAGGCTGCAGCTCCAAATATTTGCTTTAATACATGAAAAACCAGTTCTTATTAAAGCAATAATGTGTTTTAGGCCCCGTCCCCACTGATACGGATTCGCGTGAATTCGTCTCCGAATCTTAGCGAATTGGCCTTTCGTCAAAATG
>JAQQZY010000027.1:5478078-5495436 GCA_030068375.1 Ostorhinchus rueppellii | reverse complement strand
GAAGAATTCAGAGCCAAGCAGAGCATTTACAGTTTATGGAGACCACAGGGACATGTTTAAAAGGAAGAATTCCATTTTAAAAAAAGCCAAATATCACTGCTTTAAGAAAACGAGTCCTTATATTATAATATTTAGAAGTCCATCTGCTCTTCACACCTGCCTTTTTACACTTTCATGAATCCACTTTTATAAACTTACAAGATATAAGTATGATCTCTCACTGGAAACACAACTTCTACAGTACTGTCTGCCACTGTATTGTTGACATACGGCTAAAACAGAAGCTACATTAACATAACTCAATAACAGTTTTTTTTGCTCTAAAACATGCCGCATTTGAAATAGGGTTGAAGATGGACCTGTGGAGTTGAATGAATGAACAATTCAGACCCAAGCAGAGCATTTACAGTTTATGGAGACCACAGGGACATGTTTAAAATGAAGACGTCCATTTAAAAAAAAAAATCACTCCTTTAAGTGATTAATCATCTTATTATAATGCTATCCTCTGTATTTTGTGTCTTCCAATATTTAATTCACTGATCATGTAGATGTTCATTAAATCCAAAGTAAAGTTGAGAGATATATCAGAAACAGAGAAAAGTGAAGAAAAAGTGCCTTTCAGCAAAAATATCAATAACTGAACATAAAAGCTGGTGTTTCCATCCACTGTCATTGATCAAAGTTTTTGAGTTGATGTTTTTTCGCAATTATTTTGTGTGTATGTGAAGGTGTGTTTGTACAATGTTACGACATTGAAAAACCTTAAATAACGGATTAAAAATAATTATAACAGACATATATCGCTTGACAGAAACCTAATTATCTAAGAAAGAGCTTTTAAAGTCCTACTGACTGAAGTACTCATCTTTTATTGCAAAAGTACAAATACACACTGAATATTCTTTTTCCAGACATTGCTACAGAAGAATTACAAGAATATTCTCAGCAAGATGCAGTTAAAGTGTTTATGTATTATTGTACTCATTCCTGGTGTTGTTTTTAGTGTCATGTGTGTTTTACTGCTGCTCATGCTTTCTAGTCTCTGAGCTCTGTGTGTTTGGGCTCCAGGTCCAGGTCTGGCCTTCATCGCGTACCCAAAGGCTGTCAGCCTGATGCCGGTCGCTCCTCTGTGGGCGGCGCTCTTCTTCTTCATGCTGCTGCTGCTCGGATTGGACAGTCAGGTGAATACGCACCACGACGCCTGTTCGCTTTAGAACATGTCCTCGTAAACATCCCTTCGGGTCTGGTTTTTCCATTTGTATGTGAATGAATGTAATCCACATCCAGTCCTGTACAGATGCCTTAGAACAGCTTTATTTTTTTTGTTTTTTCAGGGTTTAAATGATCGTACTTATTAATTTCCCAGTCTCTTTTCTTCAGATACAACAATAAAATATGGGAAATATGCGCACAGCCTTAAAAGACATAAAAAAAAAAATACTGAAGTAAATGTGTCGTAAAGGTTAAAGTCAATTTAGTTTGACCTCTGACCCCAGGACAAGAAACAATGAGATGCATCTGACGTGTGTTGAATGAAACCTGGTAAAAATTGATTATTATTTGTATCTGAAATGAAATGAACTAATTGAACTGAAAAGAGAGGACTGATCAATAAGCCCGGTCAAATGAATTAAAATAAATTAAAAAGGCTAAAAATGTAAAGGGTAGAAAGTAGACATATTTGATATTAACACACCGAGAAGTCTCTTTTTTTTTTTTTAACAATGTCTGATTATTGTTGTGTATAAGCAGCACAAACAATAAAAACAGCCGACATACTGGTATAAAATAGAAAATTAATGCCATAAAGCTCATATTGTCCAGATAACAGCATTAAATACATGTAAAATATAAAGGGAGGTCAGATTAAATATAACCACTTTAGTTTAAGGTGTTTTTACCCAAATATAATGGAGTAGGACTTTTACACAGGACTTCATTTAATTTCAGTCATTAACTGGTGAAATTAAGCTTAATTTTGCAATAAAGCTCAAATAATGTGAAATTACTCCAATTTTCCAGAAACTTTACAAAAATTTAAATAAATTAGTGCTCTATTGGGCAATAATTCTACTTTTGTCTAATATTTGTTACTGGTTGGAGCTCAAATATGT
Organism: Ostorhinchus rueppellii; assembly: GCA_030068375.1. Classification (NCBI taxonomy): domain Eukaryota; kingdom Metazoa; phylum Chordata; class Actinopteri; order Kurtiformes; family Apogonidae; genus Ostorhinchus; species Ostorhinchus rueppellii. The sequence goes on along the minus strand of JAQQZY010000027.1, from coordinate 5,493,319 downwards.
TTAAAATATTAGTTATTTAATCTAAATCTAGACTCAATCAAATCAAAATGTATTTATATAGCGCCAAATCATAACAAAGTTATCTCATGACACTTTACAAATAGAGCTGGTGGAAACTAGACTCAGAATTTACAGAAACCCAACTACTGTTCCTTTTGTTACAGCTAAATTAAACTCTTTATCCATCTGTTTCTTTGCTGTGATGATGCACTGTTTCTAAATAAATACAGAAAGCACTTTAGTCACAGCATAAACCTATAAAACCCTCATGTCCTCAGTGTCTGGAGGATTTGTCTTACTCTGTTTTTCAGTCTTAGATATTGGACCATCCCTTCTCCCAGTGGCCTTTACACTCTAGAAGAACAAAAAACAGACATTATACAGGCTAAATATTGGCTGTGACAGATTATATGTCGGCTGTGTTTGTTCTGAGGGGTCGGACTCACCCGTTTTTCCTTCTTTCTCTCCAGTTTGTCGGAGTCGAGGGTTTCATTACGGGAATCCTGGACCTGTTTCCTGGAAAATACTACCATCGCTACAGGAGGGAGATCGCCGTGGCAATATGCTGTTTACTGTGCTTCATTATTGACCTCTCCATGGTGACGCAGGTAGGTTACACTACGACACTGTCAATAAGAAAAAGGAAAATACAACCATTTTTGTTATTCTCACTTATCTTTTATTACCATGTCATCTGCCTCTTTCTCTGCAGGGAGGAATGTATGTCTTCCAATTGTTTGACTACTATTCGGCCAGTGGAATGACTCTGTTGTGGCAAGCATTCTGGGAATGCATAGTAGTTGCCTGGGTCTATGGTATGTAACACACATGTACATGTTGAGCTCAGACTGGGCTCAGGATCATGTGTCGTAGTAATGTCAGCGAAGTGTCTTAACCCAAAATAAGCATGTGAACAGCTATGTTATGTGTAAAGAAGGCCACGGTTAAAGAATGTCAGGGTATTTTTAATGTTTGATGGAGTGTCAGGGTGCAGAGTGCGCAGGAAATGTGTGGTATGAAGCTGGTTATCCTGTGGGAAAGATTTTAAATGCATGTCACATGTTTCTGCTGTTGAAATCACCTGAAACCATTTAAAACCTTTTGAAAAGGTTGCCCAAAATATCAATGCTTAGAGAAACTAGCATAGTCTGACTACTGTCACCAGAAAATGTGTCCAGAATGACTATTTTTGGACATCATGCTGTAGCCTTACTAAATGACCAGTTTGAGCCTGATGGTGATCATCTGAAAAAGGTGTTGAAACAACCTAAAACACCTCAGAGCATGTTAAATATGAACTTTAATCCTGTTGTACATTTACAGTCTTTCATATACATGGGGTGTATTGATATTGATTTCTTGCTGATAGATGATCAATACTGTGTTGCAGGCGCTGACCGCTTCATGGATGATGTAGCTCGTATGATTGGCTATCGGCCGTTCCCCTGGATGAAGTGGTGCTGGTCCTTTATAACTCCATGTGTCTGCATGGTGAGACCCAACAATAGACACAGACTGAAGCGTAGACTCCACCCAGACTGCAGCTTCAGTTCAGTCGGTGACTCAGACACGCATGGACGTTCTAAAACAAACACCCTGAACTCATCCTATAAAACATGAACTCAGTAAAACATGAACCTGAATCAGATACAATCACATTTACAGGCATTTTCACTTCATCATAATCGAAACTATAAGCAAAAAACAGCTGTGTGATAAGATTAATTCAGGAGGAAAAAGAGAAGAACCTCAACAAATAAACACACAAAACAATGTTGACTTTGTAAAAAAATAAAATGAGAACAACATGCATACACAGCTGAGACCCATTTACATCTGTTTTTTTAAAAAATATATTTTATTAAAACATTTGAGAAACATTATGCAAAGTGTGAAAAGCCAGTAAAAGTCATCCTTACTTTCTTTAACCTAATTCTACATGAAAAATAAGATGTAATAACACGGCTGCGGACAAACACACATCATCCGTTTTCCAGCAACATTTCTGATTAAATATTTAACATATAAACCAATCACCTTCCTTCACTTACAACATTAATGTATTTAACCCATTAAGACCTAGTGCTGCATTTATGGCACGTCCAAAATAGTTTTCTCTATATTTAACAAAGTGATTTATCATTTAATATTATCCTGTGTATTTTTTTTATTTTTTTTTGTATAAAGCTATGAAACCCCTGTGCCATAGCTGGGTTTTAGAAGGTTACTTTACTGACCATGTAGATGTTCATAAAATCTCAGATTGAAGTTGAGGTTCATTACGTCAAAAACACTGAAAAAGTGACTTTTTCCAGTAAAGGTATCAATAACTGAACATAAAACCACGTGTTTAGAACCACTGTCATTGATCCAACTCCATGGGTTTTACTGGCGAATCAGTGTTGAAGAAGATAACTGTGTTTCCATGGTAACTACGGAGACTCTGAACATCTAAATGGGTCATATGTAATGAGCAAGAAAACAAGAACTGTATTTTACACCAATTATTTACAAGTACTGATAGGATTAATGGATCAGAACTTGTCAAACATTGTAGATCAGTAGATGGCTTGGGTTTCCAGGGGGTGTTTGGGTCTTTAAGGGGTAAAATGCCAGACTGGATTGTTGCATTACTTCAAAAAGTCAAATATTCACCAAACTGGAGAAACGTATCCATGTGGCGTTACAGAAGGTACTGTCGTCTTCTTCAGGGCATATTTCTGTTCCACCTGGTGAACTACAAGCCTCTGACTTACAACAACATGTACGTGTACCCGTGGTGGGGTGAGGTGATCGGCTGGTGTCTGGCCCTGTCCTCCATGCTCTGCATCCCCGTCAGTCTGCTCTACAAACTGTTCAGAGCCAAAGGAACCTTCAGAGAGGTCAGTGAACGCATCACACCTAAGACAGAAGAAAACAAGGGAAATGGACAAAGTTCATAATGAACCAACATAATCCTGCACATTCACAACTGACAGATTTAAGTCTTAGTGTCATTAGGCCCTTTTCCACCAAAAGCCCAGGAACCTTTTTGGGTAAAACAGTTCCTGGCCATTTCTTTTCCACTGCACCCGAAAGTTCAGGGTAATTTAAGCACATCCAGTTGATGACATATATTTTTATAGTCTTGTTTTAATTTCTTCAGTTTCTCTTGAATTTCTCCCACCAGCTTCTTTGCTAACTTTAAATACACGTGGTTGTTTCTTGTCGCTGACTCCAACTCTCTCTGAATTTCTTCGTCACTGAAAATGCGTAAAAGAGCCTGGACGCCGTCGTCCGTCCACTTCTCATATATTTCTTTGGATCCCTTTTCTGAAGTATAAATATCTCAAACAAAGGCAGCTGTAGTAAAGAAAAGACAAAACTTCTGTGTCTTTATGGCGGCTGAGCGGACTGTACAACGCTGCGAGTATAGTCCACCAATCAGTGTTCTCCAGCACACAGCTCCGCCCCTAAGAGTTCCTGGTAATCTGGAAAGTACTACCTCCCCACCAGGAACTTCTTTGGGGTAAATTCTGGGCCATGGTTACGCCATTTACCCGGGTAATTTTTGGGGCAAATGCATGGGGGCATTTGAAAGTTCAGGGTAATGCTTAAAGTTCCTACAAAAGTTCCTGCAGTGGAAAAGGGCCTATTTTAATTCAATCAAGCTATAGTCTGTAAAAGTGCATTTAGCTCCACATTGAGCCTGTTCACATGTACATTATTAATAAATGTGGTAGAAAATAATTACTCTCTACCATAACTAACAGTCTACTTTCTTCACATCTGCCATTAAACTTTAAGGAAATATTGATGTTTTTATCTCAAATCCTCATGAACAGGACATGTTACAGCTGGAGACATGATGTGTCCCAATATTAATGTCCACATAGTTTATAAACACAAATATTTCCTTCAAGTTTAAGTGAGATGTGAAGAAAGTAGATGGTTAGTTGTGGTAGAAAATTATTATTTACAGTCAGAGCATGAAAAATATTTTAGAAATTTGAAGGTAGAACATTTAAAATCATAGTCATAGATTAAAAAAACAAAAATCAGAGAAATTAAGTAAAAACCGTCTTTGAAGCATTTTGGAAGCAACGATAACAATTAAAAAAACCAAACCAATCAATGCAATGATATCTATCCCATAATATTCTTACATTAGTCATTATTGTTTTGTATCCCAGACCCCTGTTAGAAAAGAAACACCTGAATTCAATGTATCCAAATACTTTTGTCCATATTGTGTAGAATTGATGAAGAAAAGTCAAGTTTTTAAAAATAAAAGTGGTCTAGTTGAACTTCTGAAACTACGACGGGTAAACAATGACCTGGACAAATGAGCACGTCCACAGACCACTGACCTGCCGTTTCCTGTTGTGTCCCTCAGCGCTGGGCCCACCTGACCTGTCCGGTCTGGGGGGCCCATCACCTGGAGTACATGGCCCCTGACATCAAGTCCCTGACGTCGCTGTCACCCAGCACCGACGACAACAAGGTCATCATCTTCGAGAGCGTCATGTAAACCAGGCTCCACCGATCGCATCCCAACGACGCCTCATCACCACGACGACGCACCTGACCTTCAGACGTCCCAGGCATCAGATTGATTGGTTATAACCTCAGATGGCTCCTCTTGGATAGATTATCAATTGGTCATCCAAAAGTCACTAAAGCTCAGATTCATAACACCTATAAAAGTCGGCTCCTCCTGGATGGATTCATCACCAAATTTTTATCTCCTGAGATGAAGACGTAAACTGAGGTAAAACCAGCAGACCACTGGGTTCTTTTACATTGAAGGGCTTTGATGGTTGTCATGAAGAAAACCCAAACCTCCTGGAACTTTAAAAGAACCTGAATGCATTTTTGTAAAAAAAAAAAAAAGAAAAAGATAACCTTAAAATTTGCTGCAAATAGTCGAACGCTGGAGGAGCTCAAGGTGGATGGATTCCGTCCTGGTGGGGTCTCACTGTGTTCCAAAAGCTGCTGAAAGTCTCTGAGGTTGAGCGTCCATGCAATCTTGTCCTGGGGGTTTGGAGGGATCGGACGTATGGACACGCATAGTAACCATGATAACGTAGACAGCCATCACACATACAGTCACGCTAACGTTAAACATGTCATCTGGGCTTTGGAAGAGTTTCGACGCTAAATTTGGGGTTAACATTGTGTGGATTTTTTGGTATTTTACTGGCTGTGTTTGTGTAATGGCTGTTTATTAAGACAGAGCTGTAGACAGACAGACTGACTGACACCCCAGAAACATTTCCAGAGGTCGCATCGCTTGCATCGTATCAGGACTTAAAAATGAGCGACGGCGTCCTGCTCAACCATCACAAAAACAGTCCATTTGCTTCGTTTCCAGATTCCAGTCGCTCTGAAGGAATCCTGGTTGAATAGTAGGACTGTGGAAGGTTCGGTCGCCCATGAACCCCTGATACGATGCAACGTAAGGTCCATGAACGCATCACGCCGCCAGGAAAATAAAATAAGCTCAGTCCGTCTCGAATCCATGGTTAAAACTTGAATATTTGGTCTTTACTGAAGACTGATGTTCTGACATATCAGAGCAGCCGGAAATAAACGTACTGTGAAGCACCAGCTCCTACTACTGACCACAGAGCCGATCCTGAGTGGCGTGAGGTTCTAGTTTGACCTCCAGACTTCTTCTCAACAGTCACACCGAGGCTTGATTCACTCAGGCAGCTTTAGTTCTGAAAACAAAAGGACGGTTCCAGTGACGTGGCGGTTTTGGATCCACGTTTACGAAAGTCCCATTCATTTCTATTAAATAAACCAACGTCTTTGTAAAAACAGTCAAAGATCCCAAACACTTTGCATTTCCAAGTAATCATTGGAGCATTTCCAAGTAATCATTGGAACAGTCGAGTAAATGAAGTGAAAAGCTTTGGAGACATTTGTTTGGCTGCTCAAACCCATTTTCTCAAATATTTGATGAAACCATTCAACTCAAGGTTCCTGTTAACTTCTTCCAGAACATTTGATAACATCTGATCAATAACTAATTAATAATTGTAGGTGTTTATCAAGTAGAAGTACCAAAAAGACTCCGGATTTGAAGGATTCAACTCTGATCATTTGTTGATGTTCTGTAGGTTCAACTCGGGTCTTTAAAAAGTAAGTAGACCTGGAGTTGACCTGGTTTTTCTGCTGATAATTGATCCAGCTCAGGAATCCAATGATGCCTGTTTTTAAAATACAGTAAATACCGGAGTCGTCAATAATCTCAGTCTGTAAACACAAAGATCGGATTAAAGTGCCCACTCATGCCCTTTTTTACAACCGAAGCCACACTGGAGCCGACCTTTGACCTTAACCTTTAACTCTGCGATTTTTATCTGACCTCCTTCAATCCGATACCCCTTTTTCCACGAAGCAGTTCAAGGGCCAGTTTGGAGGTGGAGCTTAACCTCCAAAAGCTTCAGGATCCCAAATTGGACTGACAAGACCAGCTGACAACCGGCCCCGGGTCTGCTCTGGTGGAAGTGGGATACGAGTGGAGGCTCAGGCCTGTGTCTGAATCGGGTCGAAGGTCGGGCTTTGTTCTGCGTCCCCGGGTCGACTCAAGTGCCAAACAGAGCGATACTCGCCCTGCAGGGCTGACCCCAGACCAGGGCTCCAGACCGCCAACATCAACCTGATCACTCTGCCTCGTCTCATTAATCTCACGAACGCCGATGTCCTCCCAACAAACATCGCTCTCTGATCCTGCAAAAAACGACTGATTTCTTCAAGAATTCGATCATTTTTACATCGTTTTCCCTCAATAGAACCTTTTGTCCAGTTGGCACAAAACTGTCAACGATAAACACTATTTGTTGATTTTAGAGTTAAATAGATGCATTCCCATGACATTTAATATTCCAATAATGAATAATAATAAATAACAGCCCAATCAGAATAAAAAAAAAAAACTGGAGGAATTTTCAATCGAATAAAACGTTGTAAGAAAATATTAGCATCAAATAATTAATGTTATTCTGGTTGGAACAAGCTTATTCTCGTCGTGCTGTTTTTTTTTTTTTTAGCGTCATTGACACAATACGTTTCCGGGAAACAAACAACTTTTTTTTGTCTGACATCATAGAAAGTTTAAGGATTATTTGGACCACTGGAGACCAACAACGCAAAACTAAAGACAAAATGACAGTAGTTGAAGTTGTTTACACTCTTCGTGACCAGAACGATTTAATCGCATTAAATACCAAGTCTTTTTTTTAACCTGTATATAAATATTTAGTCTGTAATGTGAATAATTTCAATCAAATATCGTCCACGTAGCTACTGGTGATTGAGATTCATTATTTAAAAACAGATTCTTGTTCGACCTTGAAGTCAATAAACGGTTATAACTCACCGACCGTCGACGGGATCAGACATAGCGTTGAAACTGGAGGAGTCGCCGTGATGCCAAGTGTTGCCTTACGTCGTTGTCTTAACTCTAGAGCCCGTATGGTTGACCAGCCAATCCCAGAGCCCTACAGCGTACGGCTCCGGTCCATATCCCACCTGTCAGCAGTCTGCGGGGGCATGTCTACACCTCTGTCTCCTAGCAACCACTCACCTTCCACCTGTCATCATGGGGGGAAAACAATTAGAATGTAAAATATTCTCAAACTAAATACATTTGCACATTGTTGTAAAATAATGTTGCTAGCACTTTGAAAAGAAATCGTGTTAGAAATCGTGTTTTGTTTTACATATTGTAAAATGAATCAGAGATTTATTTTGTGGAGGCTTTTATTTTGCTTATACATACAGTATGAAAGTATATATATTGAATATCTTTGTGTGTTATCTATATTTGATGCAGTATGTAATTATGATGATGATTTCTGGCTGATTGTTCACGTTCAGTCGGTAAACACGAGCGACTGCGACCACTGAGCTTCAGGCTACCTCACTCCTCATTCATGGACGTTTAAACACTTCTTTAAGCTTTTCGCGCCGGCAGGAAGCCACGGTGGGTTTGTAAAATCCTCATCTTCCTGCTTTGCGTTGCAGATTTAAAGGCTCTAAAGGCAAAACTCCACAAAACAGGATGCGCATTTACAGGTATCTGATCAACCCCACCAAAACAAAAAAGACAAAACTGACATTTAATTGGATATTTTTAAGGTTCTAAATATTAAATGTGCATCATTTACAGGTGTTGGTGTTGTGAGGCCTTTAAGCATAGTGAGACCGGCTGACGTGAACAAACAGTGAGGGGCTGGGCTTTTGTTTTGGTGGGTTTTGCTGCGATGCAGTGATGTTAAGGCTGTTAAGGCTTTGTGTGGCTCTGAACACACTTCGAAAGGGAATGTCTTTTTGTTTCTTTACTTTTTTGATTCCTAATTTGCAAAGTGCTCAAGTGTTTAAAGAGTTTTAGCTTTAGATGATTTTAAACCTGTAGCTTTTTTTTTCTGTATTTTACTGAATATCAGTGTTTTTTCTCAGATCTCTTCCCCCACCCCAAGGCTCAGACTTATGTCATTTAATCAAGAAAAGACAAATATCTTGTTGTCGGATCAGAATTAAGCCTTGATTTTATTAAAGTGGATGTTTTTCCTTGGATTGAAATTCGGAAATCCAGTCCACACAGCTTCGGTTTTACAAAAGCTGCATGGAATATGGAAGCAAATGTGAAACGCTTGAACAAACTGGTTGTTTTTGGTTAAACTGGTTCCCATTTCTGTGTCAAAGATTTTAAAAACCTGTATTAGAGACTTGAAATGCTGTTTTTAAGTCAACAAGAGCCCAGATGTTGAGGGAAATGTTCAGTTTGCAAAGTATTAATGTGAATGGGGTTGTTGTCTTCTCCTAAAACAATAAGAATGAGCTTTTATTTTGGCAGATTCTTAAAATAATACTTTAATATTTCAGATGGGAAAGGTTTTAAAGGCTGAATAACTGCCCACTGTGACTTGTAAAAAGGCGAAGTGTTGATGATAAAACAGAACTCACAACTACCTGAACAGTATATAAATACCTCAGCTGTCGACCTATAACAAAAGAAAACTACCCACAGACAAATGGACTTTAAGACGACTTCGTCCATTCACCTGCCAGCGTTCAGACACTAAATTAATTATTATACTCCCATCCCATCTGCTGGACCTTCAGCTTTATCTGCCATTCTGTCACTAAGACAGTGACTTGAAAGAAAAAAATTTAATAAAGAACCCCAACCTCAAACCAGACCAGCCAATCCAACAAACAAATAAGATCATGGACTTTCACAAACAAACGGACAAATGCTACACTACATGATGACATGTTTCAGGATGGCTACAGTAAACAAATTCACTTTATGCTAATTTTGTGCTGCTAACAGTTAGTTCACCGGTCTGAAACACTGGGTTAGCTAAAACCTGATAAGTAAATGTGACAAAAAATGGCACACTAACTGAAATACTAAAGCGTAACCACTGTAACACTTCATCACACATTTTAGCTTGACTGCAGTACAAAAAAGAAGGGGAAAAAAGCTAATTTAAGCTAATTACAACCGTCAGATGACATAACCATGGGTGGGTGAAATTTCCACCAACAAATGTAGTGGAGTTACAAAAAGTAAAACTGTAAACACTAAATGATGATGTATTTTATCCAGACGACAGCAAAGACTACATTTGAAGCTAATCATAGGATGCTAAGAGTTCTGTTAGTGTTAGCAGCAGCTAGTAAAGATGACATTTTGCCAGAAAACTGCTTGACTACAAAGTTAAATTAGCAGATTTTACTATGAAATGTCACAAGTGATAACTGGATAAAACTTTAGACATAGATTTAACTGACATCCAGTAACTAAGGACGAGTTTTGATCAAGATTCATTGATGCTAATTTTCATTAGCTGGCAACAGAAAAATTAGCTCATAATAATCCAGTTCATCAGTTTAAAGACATTTATTTATATAATACTTACGTCTTACTTTTTTAAAATGTCACGTTAAACTCACTTGGTTGCTTTTGCATGTTATCATGCTAATAGCTTAATGACACCAATACACTTCTGTTAAATATTTGTATCTCATAACTGGTAAAAAAAAATAAAAAATTATATATATATATATATATATAAAATAAATTGTCAAAATTCGGATGTGAGTAAATTACAACTAAAACAATTGTATGATGAATTAAGCAAATATGTGTCAGCCCTGCGATGAACTGGCGACTTGTCCAGGGTGTAACCCGCCTTCGCCCTAAGTAGCTGGGATAGGCTCCATGCGACCCCCGTGACCCTAGTGAGGATTAAGCGGGTATAGAAGATGAATGAATGAAAATCTATAACAACAAACATCATCAAACTAGCTTAAGCAGCTACTACAGTTAGCTGTCCTGCTAACATAACAAACTGGTTATTTTGTGGTGATTATTGCTTTGTTGGTATTTTTATGAGCAGATTCAATTTCATTTCTCTATTAAAACACAAAAGGAAAAAAAATATTTAAGATACTAATGTCATTCTAAATAATTTACTTCCTTATTTCTATGTGACTTGGAAATTTAAATTTCACATTGGAGGTGATGTTGATTGGCTGGTCTGGAGGCAAAGGTCAAACTTCAATTATCTAAAACAGATTAAAGTGTCAACACTGATTTACAGAAATTATGAACACAGTAGTCTTCATCAAAACGACTAGATTAGATTGTATTAGAGGTCACGGTCATGTGACTGAAGTGCCACTAATGATTTTATTTTAATGACGACTAACTGGAGGCAGTATTTTATAGGAACATGATCAAACGGATCTTTTAATGTAGAAACTCTTATTTTCAAATTAAAACTGTATCATTAATGTTTGTTTTGTAATATTTTCTGTTTGGACTGGAGCCTGGGAGGGTCAGAAGGTGAAAAAATTTAAACAAAATCTGCAGCCATTTAAGACTCAAGAAAATAAGAAAAAAATGAAATGTACATTTACCAAAATCAGATGTTGTTTCGTGTCATCTTGTCTGTGCTCTTCTGCCAAAAAAACTAAACATTGTTGTGACAGTATCTTTGATCCGAACTGTAACCCGTATCGCTGGATGGATGCTGACATTGAACTAAAACCAGCATACAGTTCACTCTGCAGGTGCTGTAAAACGTGATGCACTGCTGTAAAACTGTCATAAACACTGTACAGGTAACAGAGTCGTACTGTATTCTGAACAAGGTTTTTTTTTGTTTTTTTTTAAAAGGCAATGAATGTTTTTTTTCTTCCAGACTAGAGACAGACTGAGATGGAATTTTCCAATAACAAAACCAAATTTTAACAATTATGACAATTTAAATCTATTAATATGATTTTCTTTTTAATTTGCAGCTGTTGTGGCTTTGTCATTTTTGAAGTTGCAAATATAAGTTACATCAAACAGAATGGTTCCATGTGCCACTTCTACTCTTTTAGCCTTTTCTTTTAGCTCTCATTTGCACTTTATGGTTAAAAAACAGCTACTCATACTTTCCCCACCTCATGGCCAAAAATACTTATATTTCTAAATGAGTCAGAAACGCAGCTGAAACCCTCGACGCTGCATGAACATGTGATTAAATCCATCATCAGTCTGTCTCTAAATGGTTCACACAGTGATGTCAAATGACTGCCAGGAGATTTTGATCATGCTATGCAAAGAGCCGAGCTGCTTTCTGTTAAACGGTCGGACATTTAGACGTAAAACAGCAGATGATACTTTTGTGACGAATCATGGACACGGAGAACTTTGTTGTAAAGTTGGTGCTTTTAATTATCCTCAGCTTCTGTGTAAAAACTATTTTTTAAAAAAATCAATATTTTTACTTCAATATTATTAATGGAACACTACATATTTTTGGGCTACCTGGTACCTTTCAATCAAAACAACAGTGGATGATATGTCATAGATCCACCACTTCCATAACCTTTCACAGTAAAAGCCCTAAACTCAACTTAGTCCCTCAGAGGGTTTCACCAAGACATTACACATTAAAATACATTATATTTTTATGTTTTGTGACATATTTATATTATTTCACTACAGTCAACTAACATAGACACTAATAATGTTAATGCTAGTTTAACAAAGGGGATACATCACCATCTATCTGAACCAAATTAAGTAATTCTGATTTTTTTGTTTTTTAATCTTTTTATTTGGACATATTTTCAGTTTCAGTATACATTTCTTTTCAAGATCGGTATAAGCATATCCAATTTTTCAGTTTTCAATCAAAAGCAACAAAAACAAAGAACCAAACAGAAACTTAAACTAGAAAATTCTGAATTTTAACATTGACGGAAACATTTAATGTAAATAAACGAATCAAACTCTTTGCAGAACACCAGCATATACAAGTAATAAAACACTACACTGTATAAAAACAATAAATATATCGCATAAAATAGGACTAAATAACTGTATTGCTTTAATGCTGTGTACATTTTAAGGAAATGTTTTAAACTGAAAGGGATAATTAAGGAAAAGATGCAAAAAAGACTTTCTAACATATAATCTGCTGTTTGTCTGTTTGTCCGACTGTTCTCTGCAGGTTTAGGATAATTGATACTGTCAAACAAACTCCTCCATCAGTTCGTTTCCCTCAGAGGAGAGCATCTGCGTTCCCAAAAATCATCAGAAGTCCAAAATCCAGATTCCAAAAACCTCATCTGAGACTATTTCTTTAATTTTGATGGTTTCCTGATCCAACAGGTTTATTTCTGGGGACGGTTCGGAACTGGTGTTTGATCAAAACTCAACGCAACGTCTCCAATTATCGTATAAAATTACCTTCTTACCTGTATACGTTCTAGGAAACTATCCTCAGGTGTGATGTTTGATGGGACCAGTAGGTGGCGCTCTCCTCTGGTGGGAAATCGCATTGTTTTGTGGTTGGAAACAGAAACTGGAGTCCATTGGGTTGAAACGGATGAATGAGGAGTCACTTTACCGAGAGTTTCTGTTTAAAAAAAAAAAAAAGATAAAGAATCAAATTTTATACTTTTTTTTAAAGTTTACAAAAGGATTACATAAAAGTGTGAGCGCATATTTCATGAGAATACATTGATATTAAATTGACTAGTGGGAAAAAATAAGTCAAAAAAGTATTTTGTGCATTTGAAGGCAATAACATGGATGAAATGAATCAAATAGCTTAAAATTGTCACAGCATAGAAATGTTAATTACAAAAATAAATAAAAGCAGATAATGTTACATTTATCATTTAAAAACTAAACGTTTAACTTTATTATGAATATAAGAGGTTACTTGTGTAATATTAACACCTCCATAAAGTAGAACATCATCAGCAAATGTGCTCACCAAAAGTTAAAATAAAGAAACATTAATATTAAATAATTAAACATATAAAACTAAAACTCCTGATTTGTGTTGTTACTGTTATGTTGACTTAACTTTGAACACAGAATCGTGAAGGTTTAAATTATGTCTCAAACTGAAGCGTTACCGTGTTGGACTCAACGATTTATAGAAGTACGACCGGGTGATAAAAATTCAGTTGATATTTGAGGATTATTACAAAAAAAACATATGAAAATCCTTACTACTTTGCCGTTTTAAAGCTACTTTTCAAAATTACCACCTGATTATATGTTTTTTAATCATTTGTAAAACAGGTAATTTGAAAAATGGACTTTAATGACTTGAGACAAAAATAGATCTATAAAAATGAAAATAACTTCACAAACAAAAAACAAAATAAAAAAAACCAAACACATTTCAGTGATATTAATTACATAATGCAAAAAAGGAAAGACATTAATGGTCAAAAAACAAAATATAAAAGGATCAAACAAGACAATATTAACAATAGAAATAAGACAAAAACTGTAACAAAAACTTAAACAAAATACAAAAACAAGAAAAAAACAGTAAACTACATGTGAAGTGTAACAATATATTTTGTTGTTGACAAAGCAGTTATAAAACACCAAATATGTGAATAAAATTAAGGATGATGATCAAACACAACAAACAAAAAAATAACCAAAACAGAACATTAGTATTCTTCCATACTAGTATTAGACTCCGCCCTACAGACCGTTACCGTGGCGTCGACCCAGTGTTTGTTTCCAGCCCAAACTCAACCATGTGGTGACTCACTCACCCCGCCGTCGGCCATTTCTTGTACCTGTGTCTCAGTGTGACTCCTGTAACCGCCGTCTTCCATCGATAAGTGTAGAGTAGACAATCAGGTAGATGATAAGTAACTAGGCCATTCAGTGATAGATGTTAACAGCAGTCGGGGCTCGTCATTAACGGGTCACCAGCCAAAAACCCGCCGAGTCTGTCGGCACGCGATGATGAAAGAGTTAAGGTCGAGCCCCGACAGTGTCACCTGTGATTCATTGACCTTTGACCCCTGTGAGGGTCTCCATGCTGTAAAGCCACTGTGATAACTGTGCTCATCTGACTAAATCAACGGCAATAAAACTAACATGACAAACAGCTCACCTGTCTCCATGGTTACTGGGCAATGTGGGATGTCTCCATAGTTACTGGACGATGTGGGATGTCTCCGTGGTTACTGGGCAATGTGGGATGTCTCCATGGTTACTGGGCGATGTGGGGTGTCTCCGTGGTTACTGTGCGATGTGGCATGTCTCCATGGTTACTGGGTGAGCTTTTGTGAAGCCATTTTCCATTTATGTCCTCGTGATCTGTTCGGAACTTCTCACATTAAACATTAGCTCAGACGTCTGTTATGCACCTGAACAGGAAAAACAGGAAGTCTCTGTGTCCAGAGTCGACTGTTTGTCTACCAAGAAAACTATTTCATTCCTGATTTTCCTCACATACACAGACGTACGTCCATGGTTTGAAAGTGTTGGAGATCCACGGAGGTCTGGAATAGTGTCTAGAAACTGTCCAGATTCTACAGCTCTGGGATGTTCTTTAAATGAAATCAGATTAAACATGACTACTGCAGTTTAGGAAAGGAGAGACATGTGGAACTGCACTGTAGTGTGAAGATGACTAACATCTTGACACTGCAGACGTGTAGCTGTTTTAGCTGTTTTTCTTCCATGTAGATAAGGAGTTTTAACACAGTAACATGTAGATCTCAGGAAGGAAGAAGAAGATCCTGCCAGCGCACAACGGAAACATGTAACCTGTTCCATGACAGGATGCTCCAAACAAGAGCCAACAGCAGGTTTTTCACCGTCTGTATCCTGAATCAGTCCTGGTTTAAAGGTTCATATTTATTAAACCCACTTTTCTTAGTCTGTGCTTCATTTCTTTGTGTATTTGGACCCTAATAGTTC
>JAQQZY010000027.1:5444158-5459324 GCA_030068375.1 Ostorhinchus rueppellii | reverse complement strand
CCCGGCGAGTGATAGACATTCATACCGCCCAATCAACGGCTACGGAAACCACAACTCTCTACGAGAAAATGAATGGGCGGTCTCCAGACAAAAATCTCACTTGTGATTTAGTGGCGCACGCCAGACTAAGAAGAAGCCGTATTTCCGCCTCCAATGTTAAAAAAAAAAATGCACCACTGTGCGATGTGAGAGCTTTAAAATCCATTTCTCGGATATAATAAATATAAATATGAGGAAAAGTAGTTTAATCCAGGACGGTAATGTTAGTGTTTAAAGAAATTAATACAGCTATACTTTTTGCTCCAGTTCTTTATTTTAAAAATTCCTCAGTGGTGTGTAATGGAAGGAGGTAGGACTGTACAAGTTTATACTTCTGTTAATCCTTAAACACAAAGTTTTAAAAGTGCCATGTAAGAACTGTGAATGCTAAAAATGACATCTTTTTATCCACCCGTTAAACTCTTATTCTCCAGTTAAAATAAAGCTGCTTCACTGTTTCGCAAACTTTTATCACCTCCAAATATCCAATATCAAGTGACGACATTAAATTTCTGTCACCACTGGTTCCAACTAATAAAAGTAAATGAGCAGCTGAAGTCTGCTCTGGCCGTTTGTTCTTTTAGGTTCAGATGAAGCTGAAAATGCACAAAGTGCTGTTGAGGCTTCAGAGCCACTTGTCCTGCTGAATGTGAGCGACTCCGACAGCTGCTCTGCTCTTCCTCACACATTTAACTCCGGAGCCTCGGCCATAAAACCTGATTTTACTGCTGTGTGAACTGAATCCAGCAGCACGAGGTTCACGGATCACAGATGCCACGAGGACCCGAGTCCATGTTAAATGCCGAGTCCTGACTCGGGGAACATGTGTCCAGCAGTGATGTCAACGATATGAGAACATCAACTTCTGCACGAGTCAAGGCTACAAGAAGAGTGTTGTGAAACCATTATGTCTCATACGGAGCCTGTTGCATTGTGGGTTCTTATTTCTAAGCTGGTAAATTCATTGCAGGTTATGTTTATTTACAGTGATGCTTTGACTTCTTCAGGGATCAAAGTGTTCCGTTAATCCTCTTTAACCTGCAGGAGTTTGTGCAACGCCTTTTGTTGCAGTTGTAAAGTCATGATATCAGCCATAACAGGAGTTCATATTGTATCCAGTAGCAGAGGTTTGACCCTGAAGGAATTTAACACGTAGGCAAAAGGTTCCACACATCAGGTCCCGTTACATTGTTCTATATTTATCGTGTTATGTTACTTAATGAAATGTTGAATTGGCAAAACTGACACAATGAGTGAGTTTCAGTACGGAGCTGGCATGGAGACAGACCGAGGAGTTCAAGTCTGTGAAGACAAAACAGGGTGAAAATGGAGGCATGCGTTTATTACCCCGCCCCCAAAAGGAGGCAAGGGCTATTATTACGGTTCGGTTTGTTTCTTTCCTTGCGTACACTCTAGCAACAAAATACTATTGGTTGAATTCATATCAAATTGGCTTTATATAGACCAATAGTGACACAAAATGGATTCAATTTCATTTTGGGAACAGTAGGTCAAAATCTTCCCATTTACTTACAATAAGCAAAATACGAGTGAGGGGCGGGGTTTGTTGTGCCTGGCACCACTTATCATCATTGTAGTTGTCACTGTCGTCGATAGCAAGTCTCATGCTGCAACATTTTTTTCCACATAATATTTTTTAGGCAGTCAATTTTTTTTCCATAAATCATTAAATACTCTATTTTCAGTTTAGTTTTTTTCATTTCCCGCAAAATCTAGTCAATTATTCAGTCACCACATTCAATACAGAAAAACACCTAATGTGCAGCAGGTTTTAAAGGGATCAGTTCAAAAACAGAATGCATGCTTGTGTTTGACTGATGGGTTTCTGCTTTTTTTTAATTTTTTTTTTAATACCCATTTATTTAACCTAAATACTACTTCTACGACTAATACTAGCCGCTTTCATTTATATTTTTATAGTAGGTTTTATTTATGATGGACAGATTGGACGGCACTTATTTTCATCAGTTGTTATAATGGTAATGAAGATATTCTATTTTATAGGAGTCAAGTTACAAAGAAAACGGTTGTCATTTGCTGGTTAATGCACTTCTCAGTCATTAATTTAACTGGACAGGACATGTGTTTCTCTCGGTCTGATGTAGATAGTCTGCCTAGTTTCACTTTCATTGCTGTGCACGTTTACAGTTTTAGTATCATGGGTACCATAAGTCAAACTGTTCACCACAGATTTCTCAGTTAATTTATGAACACGGTGAAGCAAAATAGACTAGTCTAGTCAGAGCCAAATACTTTAGTCCATATCATGTACTGTCTTATCCATTATAGTGTATTTAATCTGGCTAATGGTATAACATTATGATACTTTAAGTGTTTAATTCACTTTAGAAACAGCTGTTATTGACTTTATAGTGTATATGATTAATGGGAAACGCTGATGCCACAGACCAGATCTGTGTGAATCATCAACTTCAAGCTTCATCCAGTGACTGATACAGGCTGGAGATGAACTCTTA
This sequence comes from Ostorhinchus rueppellii, assembly GCA_030068375.1. Lineage (NCBI taxonomy): Eukaryota > Metazoa > Chordata > Actinopteri > Kurtiformes > Apogonidae > Ostorhinchus > Ostorhinchus rueppellii. Next base: position 5,456,787 of record JAQQZY010000027.1, on the reverse strand, counting down.
ATTTGTTGGTAATTTCTGGAGCTGAGGCTGTATTCAGTTAATGGTTTGGAATTAATTCTATTTGATAATGAATCTGACACTGACAGTAAGGAAGGGGCAGGACGAGATAAGCCTTAGCTTCTTTCTGTCCGTTCTCAAACTATGTTTATGAGCCGATTCATATGTACATTCATGTTAAATTTATTGTATTTCATTACTTTTTTTCTGTGATTAATGACCATTTATGGATGCATATGTAATTGAGTTCTTCCTCTTGTTTTTTAAAGCTTATTTTACTTCAAAAGTTTGAGATGAGCAAAAAAATAAATAAATACAAATATCAATAATGCGTGTAACCTGTTTAAAAGGAAAGTGCTGCAGGTTGATTTTTATGAACATATTTTGGCATCAATGTTCATGCAGAAACTGATAATTTTATCTAAAATCAAAATGATTATTTTTTAAAATTCTAGCTTGAAGAACGCGATGCATAAAGTGCAACAGATGGTACGTGTTGATCAACCTGCACAGTAACACACTGAGAACACACGCACACACACACACACACACACACACACACTGCAGTTGTCTCACCTTGAGTAACTGCCTGAAGTGAAATTACAGCATCGCGTCAAAAATAGTGACAACCATCAGTGTCACGTGTCTGACTGACCTTCCAGGCGCAGTGTTCATGTAATAAAACACATACATGCACATCTTTTATCTGACTTCATGGAAATTAATGTTCTGTGCGCATTTGACCGTCTCCAGATAAAGGCGCTAAGATTAAACCTGACAAAACAGGGGGAGGACCTATAAAAATGAAAGACACAAATAATGAAATGTCAGGCCTATTGATCAAACTAAACTCCAGCTCAGCAAAAACAGACATTTCTGGATGATTTTCTGCCCAATATTACTGCATATTTATGTTTTTTCCGCAGCAACATACGCCAAGTAACCATTTTTGGACACTTCTGCACGTTAGAGTTAGGGAAAAAAACAAACAAACAAAAACCTACACTTATACATGAATAATGAGCAAAATTGACTCTGCATATTAAAATACTCACTGGCAGTGTCAGTGTTTACTAAATGTTACCGAGTAGAAGTATTCTGAGATGAGTGTTACTCCTAGAACTATCAGCAGAGCCTTGATACAGCTCCATCACAATCTTTATTTAGTCCATAGCACATTGTAAAGTCATTGCGTTTCCATACCTGGAACTCAGGGAAGACCCAGCTACATGTGCACCCACAAACACACAAACATAATTAATGTAATGTATCTGCAGAGTGAGGAAGACGGATGGTGACACAGACGAGTGTAACGGCACAGCACTGACACCTTAAATCACACACATAAACATGACACACACAGGAGTCAGATGGACGCTGTGTTTGGATCAGGATTGAAATTAACGGTTGTTCGAGCTGACTGTAGGCGTGTACTTCTTTAATGATTTTATTAACAGACAGATAATATAATATAGTGCATTAAAGCCCACTTTAGTGCCCTCATTCCAACATTATTAGTGAGCCCGTTTGAAAGACTGACTTACCAAAGGAAAACTCTCGTCATCACCTTCTTGAAATTACTGCCCAAGTCATCTTTTCCCCTACAAATGCACACAGTCTGGATGTGCAATTTGCGTATTTTTTAAGTTGCTGTAATGAAGGGGGCGGGCAACTGTTTTGAAGAAAATGAAAACTAGCCATAAATTTATGTTAACCAGTTTTCTTTCCTACTAGTCATGTCATCGTTTGTCTCTTCATTTGGACACTGGCCTGATGACCGAGCCGGTCTTGACATAAACCTCTGACACAGGATCACATGAGGTTGTGATCTATTTGGAGAGTTGAAGGTGTGCCACAGGGCACAGACCAGACCACTATCATGAGCAGGACATCAATGGAGTTTCCTTTTTACAGTTATTTTATTTTGCCCATATGTAGCCAAAGAAACATTCATTAATAGTAGTGTCTGAGGATTACTGGTCAACTTGAGCCAGTTTCAAACCACATCTGACAAAATACAGATACATAATGGAAGCTCATTATGGAGGGATTTGTAAGTAATTAGAAATAACCTATAGTCCTGGGATGCACAGACAGAGTTCAATCAAACAGCAAAATCAACGGTTTATACCAGAGTACTACAACACAGAAGCAGCTGATTGAAACGTTGCTCAATGATACTTTCACACAACTGCCACCGGACACAGACTTTAAACTCACATGGCCTCCATCCACTTGGGGAAAAGCACATATTTTGGCTGCACATAAAGACCCTGCTGTGGCATCCAGCTTTAAAAAAAGTCTGTGGTATCCATGTTAGTGCAATCCTCTGATGGCAAATGACATTTGCAAAAAAACTGTACAAGTGATACAAGTAGCTGCACTTGCATCAGAGCACAGATCTCCATATTTGGTTGTAAATCTGTTGTAAACATAGAAAGGGAAGACCCCATAACATATCATTAGAGTCAGAGTAGGAGTCGTATTTTTTTCCTGGTCATATCCAATGATGCAAAATGAAGCAGGAGTGTTAGGAGAGTAAAGTTACGCACAGATCACAATTTGGCCAAAAATACGACTTGGGGAATTATGTTATGAGGCTAATGATATGCACAGAGACACCAACATAGGCATGTAAAGAATCATCACATGGGTTATTCCTGTTCCATACAGACTCCTGTTTCTGATTTACTTATTAATATTTAAAGGATTCAATTATACTCACTGGAAACTGGCTATAATGATCATGTCTGTCTAATCACTGCAAAAAAGGACCATCACCATCATCTTTATTATCGTTATGACTATTACCATTATTACAACTACAGAAGCTTTATTGTGCAGCTGAATATGAATCTACTAGTTGAAGTTGGCAAGTAAAGGCAAGTACTGATTGGTATTTATTACAGAAGACATGTACTGTCTTGTACTTGACATCTGTGTCTCAGATTTACTTAACTCTTACTTCATGTACTTTGCGATGCAAAAGATGACACTTCTAAGAAAGCATTCCAGTAACAAAGGTTTGAGTTCCAGGAACGAGTTATATAAACTCACTTGATTGTCAGCTGCTGCACCTACCATTTAGAGACGTTAATAAAATATGAATCTCCTTATCATAATCTTAAAGTTTTAATTCAATACCAATTTTTTCCAAAATGACAGCTATAAAAACAACAAGAAACTTTAAACTACTAATTTAGCTTGCTTCAATTTAAGTGCTTGACTCTAAAATAAACAGAATTTATTGGCGTAATAAGAACAGGAAGTGTAATAATTTTAATAGTTTTCCTTCTGTTTCTTCATAATTATAAGTCTCTCAGTTTGGCCAGTTAGTATTTTAAAAAGTGAAAAACGTCATTATTTTGACATGATTAAAATAGTAAAAACTATTCCAATAATTACAAGGCAAAAGAAACAACCTACATCATGCAAAGAAAATTCAGTATTTTTTAAACAACTTAATGAAATCAGATAATTTCCAGAGGTGTAACTCCCTTAAGAGCATAAATGCAGGTCTGTTTCAAAGGGGGAAAAAAAAAAAAAAAAAAAAGAAAGGTCATGCAGTCTGGTGAGTCCAGATTGATCCTGTACCAGAATGAGAAAGAGGCAGATGAAGTGATTACCCATCATGTCTAGTACCTACAATACAAGCCTGTGGGGGCAGTGTTCTGATCTGGTGCTGGTTCAGTTGGTCAGATCTAGGTTCATAACATTATGTGTCCAAAAAATGAGGTCAGATGAACCTGAATGTACTGAAAGACCAAGTCTGAACATCAGTGGATTTCATTCTATGCTGATGAAATACACATATTTAGAGATAACACAAAGAAAGGTTAGGATTGGATTGTGAAGGAGTGATTCAAGGAGCATTATAATCATTTTCAGGCATGGATTGGACACCACAGAGTCCAGATCTGAACCACATCGATTATCTTTGCGTTGTGATGGAGAAGAATTTACACAACAATCTGAATGTCCATCATGAATAACAGATCTGAGGGGGAAATTAATGCAACTGTGGGGAATATATGATGTAATTAAAGCTGTTAGCAGCGCAGCAAAGTGTGTGGGACTTTGTTTTTGGCCTGGTTCTGTCTATAAACGCATGTCAGATTGGCTGGTTTAGTGTTGTGTTTAATGGTTACAGACTGTGTGCGTGTCCCTGATGATTATCAAACAAACCCACTCCTGTCAGTGGGTTTTACTGCCCAGCATGTTGTCACACTGGTGTTGACAGATTTGGGGAAGCCCTCATGGAAGCAAACAAAGCCAAGGAAGAAGTTCAACTACAACAAAAGCAGCTTAGGCACAAATATGGGGCAGTCGTGTCCATCCTGGTAAAGTCACTCACATGTGAACAGCTCAGAGTAGAAATAAACACTCGGGATGCATTTGGTCACACTGTCGAGTAGTTTGAACAGGTAAAGCACTGAAGGACTATTCACTCTTTAGTGTTTTTAACTCAAAGACTCAAACAGCCACAGGCAAACAAAACCAATTCTGATAGTTAGATCCAGTGCTCTTCCTGTAGTTAAGTCAGGAATATTTAGTCCCAAATAGTTTCCTCAGAGCATTCCAGGTATAACACATTAGTAATTAGAAAATTGTCTTTAACCCTATTTGGTAATTCACTTCTGCCTCTATCAAGTTAGTTGGCAGGAGAGTATGGTTTGGAGAGGGTTGCTTCAATAAAAGTTGCACCCATCGAACAAAATCTGATTGAAAGCCAAGTCTTTTCAGCACTTCAAACTTGTATTTTCACGCCATATGATCACATACTTTCTCTGCATCCATAGTTACTGTAGCACTTGGACTCTGATGGAAATTGAGAGTGGATAATATTAAACATCTTGTGTTATTTGACGAAGTATTGCCTTTTATGAACCCTGTTTGGTGAATTTAATGCCATTTAAGGCCTTAATTTTAACAAAATCTATTTAATGACCAGCAGAAACCCTGTGTTTACAACTATCAGACAGCACATGCCAATCCTGTCTCTCCAAAACAAAAGCATACCATACAAAGTGGACAGCAAAATGAGACTGGATCACATTTCCAGTTCTCCTGCCGACACGGCTGAAAACTGTTGAGCCAAGATATTACTAGGCCTATCATGAGCACATATTGACAATAAACATAACAAAATTTCTTAGAGGTAGCTCTCTCTCTCTCTCTCTCTAGAAAAGAAATGTAAAACCTAGCATGTACAGTCCAGTGCACAGTTAGAATGCAACTGCGTGCAAATAAGACAGCAGATCTAGACGCATGTTCACAAAATCAGGAGTGTGCAGCAATTTGGTCAACAAACAAGAACCTGTACCTTCTGCTTCTACATGTTTATGGATGCGACAGATACCCTGCGAAAACGAGCTAATGACAAAACAAGCACTGGTGAAGGGAGTTTTCCACAAAAGACACAAAGACGAGGGGGTGGGGCAATGATTCAGTTTCACCACCAGATTATTCATTATTATTATTGCTTTAAGTAAAAACAGACATTCAACATGACATGACTGTTGCAACAGTTTTTACAGTAAGAGGGAGTCAAAGGACAAATGAGTGTGCGTTCTTTACCATAACAAAGGAGTGGCTGCATGTCACAACAAAAGGAAACTTACAGAAAAACCAACGCGCATTGTACAGGAGGTATTTATGAGCCAGGGTATGCACACACTAGATAATCCATAACATGCCCAGGCACATCTGACCCAGGTCAGTGTGTGTTATGTGACCACTGAGGACACAGATAAGATGAAGCATGTGGTTTGGCAGAAGTGACAAACTTCCCACACAGTTGTGAGAATGAGTGGCCGGGGTTTTTTTTAATTTTTTTTTTTAAACTCAGTCCACTCCTTCGCTTCATGTACTCTTGACGTTTGACCGCTGCAGCTCATTTCCTCTTTTAAAGAAGGTCATATCTTTAAACCAACAGAAAGGAGGATACACAATGGTCTGAAAACTTGTGATTTTGATTTGAGTCAACTTGGATCTGTGTAGTCGAGGAATTCTGAAATTGACATCATTTGCTACCCAAATGTACAAACCTAAACCAGGGTGTTTGTTCTTTACCCCCAAAAATGCCAACTCCTCCTTGTGTGTAGTAGAAAAGTTCATTTTAATAAATTAATGAATGAATGCAAAATTCCCAGTAAATTACATTTTACTGACAGGAACATTTCAAAACATGAAAATCAAAAAGGTGCATGGATATGAAACAAACTAACTTCACTAGAATCATTCCAATACTGAACAGTTAGTAAAATCATATCCGTTTGTTTTTTTTTTGTTTTTTTTATTAAACACATTTTCCTCGTGCATTTCTTATCTTACAAGATTATGCACCTTTGTGCATACTCTAAAATTTAACTACGAGAAACATTTTTCCCTTACTTTAAGATTTTTCAAGATTTAGAAAACATTTTTAAATCCCATACTTTAACAATTTTAAGACATGCACAAGGACACTAAACTAGAAATTGCAAAAACAAAACTTTTAAAAAAATGCAGTGAATTCTGCATTTCCTGCGTCATCTCTCCATCTGCTCTGGCACCAAATTGAAAAGATCTCTGTGCAATAGTTGTATTGGGCTTTTATGTCCATTTCTATCTGTAAATCACTTGAAATAATCCTAAATATGCACCTCTAAATTTCAGTCTTTTTGTGGTTATGGTTGTACATTCCAATATTGTGATTAGGATTCCGTTAGCTGTGCAGCCAATGATGTTAAAATTCAGAAAAATACATAATGCATTAAGTGTCACTGCTATTTCACTACAAGTACCTGAAACATTAACAGAATTATAATGTCAGGAAATACATTTTCCATTCTCAAATGTTCATATTCTGTTAGTTGTGGACAGAAAGCATTGTGCACAGTCGCTGAATCATCCAATATAACAAGATTTGTGCAATTCCAACAAAAGGAACAAACACCTGCCTCTTTCAGACAGTAAAAAGTGCTATAGGATGCTTGAAATAACCACTATTTAACAAATCAATGTTAAATAAGTAATTTTTTTTTTAAAGAGGGAAAAACAAACCTAACATACTGCACACTTAATACCCTTCAACATGATATCATGAAATTGCGTAAATATTCACGCCACTTTTAATCTCTGCGTTATCTGTACGCATTATAAGCTTTCTGCATGCATGTTCACACTGCGTTAAATACCCCACATGATGGGTTACAGTTAGTTGTTTTTAATAAGTGAACCAAAGATCGTAGCATAAACTGAAGTTGAATAACACCCGAAATGATAAAAATGCGTACGTATAGCACGCCAAATGCCATAAGAAATGGCGTGACAACATAATTTCATAAGATCAGTCTGATGATACTATTGAAAGTTACAGCCCTGTCATTTACATTAGATTGTCTTTGTGTAGATATCTCACTGCATTGTTCAGATAATGTGATTACATTGTTGAAAGGACAGACAGACGAATGACAAAATGATTACAGTACCCTTTGGCTTGAAGTTGGCCGAGGGGGGGAAAAATGAACCATCACCATGTGTGCATTTGAATAAATAAATCCCTAAAAATGTCACCTCAGAAGAACTGGATTCAGATGATGTTTACCTCCCAAAGATTTTTTTGACAGCTAAAAAAATCCAAAACAAAATGTTGGCTGCAGAAAGAAACACCCACCATGGAACTTTTCATTTCAATTGTGGAAAACAGACTTCTAGAATGAATGCATGACTTTCACCCTGCAGTTCCAGGAGCAGCTGGGAAAAAGACGCTGGAGAAAATGGACAGTTTTTACAAACTGTGACGGTACAAACAAAAAAATACAAAAAAAAAAAAAAAAGGCTTATGTTAAAAGGCATGTTTGCTATTAAGGTCATCCCTAGAGCTCACTTTCTTGTTCTGTAAACATTTAAAAAAAAACAAAAAAAAAAACACTTAGTGTCCAAAAAAACCCTAAAAATATCGCTACAGTACTTTTTAATATCAATACAGTATCGTGAAATTAAATACTATGACGTATATTGCAGAACTGTTATTTTCTTACACCTCTGGTCACACTTATGGCTGATGATCATATGCTGTTGTTCTGAGAACTCCAAAAGCATAAAAACACAGACTGTATTGAAATGGTTTTGATGTTAACCTCCATGTTGAAGGTTTTCTCCGTGACCTACACACCAGCTGCCAACAGATGCTGCGCCAACGAGATTTTCCAGTCGTGTCAAACTGATTTTTCCTATAATAAACTTCCTGTATTTCAGTTTGGAGGCAGAAACAGTTGGTGCAACAGAGACTCCTATTTGAAGTACTTGGACAGTGTGACACTGTAGTGACTAATGTTGAGGCGATACATTTGACAGTAGACACGATGACCTACAATGTTGGACTGTTCATCTACTCCCATTTCAAAGCGAATTTCATGATTTAAAAAGCTCAAATAATACTCCATTTAGAGGATCATCTGAATGTTTGACTTTCGTGCGATATTCCTTTCTTATTAGATCATTTCCTAGTTGTATCATCAGCGAGTTGGAGCAGAAAAGACCTTCCAAACATTCCTGTGAGTTGCCAAACAGGTGCTTCGTCACGTTGCAGTTTTCTACAAGACCTGCTACAAATACTGGCGGCAGTAAAGAGATGTTTCCCGATTTATCTTACTTCATATGGTTTATCTTGATACGATAAAAGTAAACAGTACTGATAACTTTTAGAATCATTAGAACTCCCAGAGTCCTCGTTTGAACCGGTACACACTCATGAGCGCATGATCGGGACGGTACCACCGCCCACTGAGTCCGAGCCAGGAAAACCCCTGTTGACCTCAGGGTGGTCTGTTCGGCCAATGCTGCCTTTCCCAAACACAGAACCAGGTCCAAACTGTGTCATGAAACCATTTGACTTCTCCCCTCACAGATAAAAATACATAACAGTGCAATGTATCGAATGCACTCTAAGAAAAAAATAGAAGACGAGTGTGTTTATCTACAACAGTTTAATTTGGATGTGTGTAATATTTTTTGCGTTTTGTTCAGGCTTGGCTAGAATTGATTTTGACATGTGTAAGATTTGTTAAAGGGGTCATGTATTAGTCTATGGTTCATTTATTTGCATATTTGGGGATGCCAACAGTTGATACAGTTTGACACCCCTGACCTAGAGGGTTCAAATTCAAACCTATTTTAGTTCTGGGGCCACATCTTCCCAATATGATCAGAGTGGGCCAGACCAGTAAAATAATCATATATATAAATAATGTCAACTCCATACATTTCTCAATGTTTGAGAGAGAAAAAAAAAGTTAAACTACATTATGAAAAAACTTTACATTTGCAATCTATCCTTTAAAAAAAATGTGAGTAACCTGAAGAACTTTGAAAAAAACCCTGAAATTTCTTAAGAAAAATAAATGCAATTTTAACAATATTCTGTCTCAGTTTATCATTTACAAATGTGCATGACAACGTATAGATCACAGTGGATCTACAAATACACAAAACATTTAGAAACAGGAAGAATATTGTTCACATTACACCCAAGTCTCTTAATACATTTCAGGTTGTTCATATTTGTTCACGTTATTCACTTTAGGAAAGACTAGTGTACAAATGTAAACATTTTCATGTAATTTTGCTCTTTTGACAGTAAACCAAAGAGTCAGACTGAGTCATCATTATTTATAGGTTATTATGATTAGCATTAGTACGAGTATTCCACTGGTTCTGAGCCAAATGTGGAACCTAAACTAAAATTATTTTAATGTGTTGGTTGATAATATTCTAAGTGTAATATTTGCATTTCACACATTCACCCCATGGGCTGGATTGGACCCTTCGGCGGACCCGATTTGGCCCCTGGCCAATAGGGTTGAAGATACACCTGTGAAGTTGAATGAATGAAGAGACCCAAGCAGAGCATTTACAGTTTATGGAGACCACAGGGACATGTTGGAAAAGGAACAAGTACATTTAAAGAAAAATATCACTCCTTTAAGCTACTTTGAGGAGTTCACATGGGTCTTTAAGGTCAGTAAACAAAGATGGGGTAAGGGGGCAGGAGTATTCAAGAGGGTTTTTCTATGATTTTCCTTGTTTTTGGTTTTAACACGTGGTGCCAGGCACAAGAAACCCCACCCTTCACATGCATTTCATCCATTACAAGTAAATGGGAAGATTTTTTTCCCCCTTTTATAAATTCATACAAAACTTTGACCTACTTTTCCCAAAATGCAATGCCATCTATTCTGAATCACTGACCATCTATAAAGCCAATTTGGTATGAATTGAACCAATAGTTTTGCAAATGTTAAAGAAGCAAACAAACCAAAAATGACACCCCTTGCCTTTCCTTCAGGGGGTGGGGTAATAAGACCAAGTAATTAAGACTAGTCTTCTTTCATTCTAGTATGGAGCACGTTTGTATTTCTATTAAATTGTTTTACAATGTATGAAATAAAGAATAAAATGAAATTCAATAAATGTGCACTTGTGATGGCGCTGAAATGAACATTTGGACACGTATCTACAAAAACATCCCCATTATCAGGGCAAGAGGAAGTTGTTTTTCAGTAGAGATAAGAGACCGTTATTGTCGTCTTGTTTTTTTTTTTTAAAAAATTGTGAATCACTGGGGTTGCATCAACACGTTTTCATCGGTTGACTCAGTGCGAGGAGCAGAACAGTTAGATTCTGCAATAGTTCCACCCTTCAAGACAAAAGACTCCCGAACTCTCAATAAAGGAACACGTTCAAAACCACATCTAGGACTATTTTATAGACTTTTAAACAGATTTGAGGCCTTTAAAAGAGATGTTTACTGAAAGACTGACCGACTACCAAGGGTTCAAGGAACACATCTTCATAAAGTGCTGGAGAAAAGGGCTGAACTATGAACAAAACAATGTATAATTATTACTGTGTGTCATTTAAATATTTTGTGTTCAACCAGTGAGCCCTCGTTTGTGTTCCATCGTCTGCTGACAAAGCAAATAAAAATGAAAAATAAAGAGATTTTTAACTAACCACACAGTACTTCTTAAAAAATGTATATACATTTGAGATTTGACAACTGTATTTACTTTTTGAACTATATTTGCAAGTCATGTGACAAAATTCCACTTGAGTGCAGTTTCTTTTGCATCTGTCCAGTCTAAAAAGTCTAAAATCCACTGGTAAACCTCCAGACTCCTCCAGACTTGTGTTTTACTAATAATAGACTGTACAGAAATGCACATTAAATAAATACAGTGGCTTAAATTACTACCTATACTGTAGACAGACATGACATTATGTTAATATTATGATGAATTTGACACCTGTGTGGTTCAACTGTTGGTGACAGAGTGAAGGAAATGCACAGATGTCTGATCTGAGGTCAGATTTGCTGCTGGCATCGACAGCCAAACAAACCACAGAGCTGAATTTAAGGAACCTTTAAGTTAATTCACTGGCTGCCAAATGTCCCAGAAACATTTCCTGGAAACACTGAACAGAGGCATGAATTATAAAGTATGCGTGTTGTGTCACATGCAGATGAGGCCATTCCTTTTCTTAGCTGTGGAGGACTTTGTGATCTGGTCACCCCGACAAACCCGGGTCAGGTTACCAAAGAGAGCGACTGTCTTCCCTGTGAATGGGACACACAAGCCATGTGTTACGTGCTCCACTGTGCATATGCAAGGTTTGTTTGGGTTCTGCAGCTGTGGACCAGCACTGCCCCCAACTGGTCTGATGGAAAACAGTAGCGTCTTACAGTGACAGATGTGTCCATGTGTTGAAGGGCAGCTACGCACAAACCAACCATTAAACCACTTTTAACCTTAGATTTCAGGCATTTATATGAAAGAAAATGCAAGTTTCTTATCATTTTGTGCATTTCAAGTCATCTTATTCCTAGTAAGGAAACAGTAAAACGCATTCATATATCCTGGTATTTTTTCTTCATCTCTCCTCAGCTGAAAGTAAGAAGTGTGTTTTATATCTGTATGATTTCATGGGCTTCAGCAGCTCTAAATGTCAAGTGTCATGGCATAACTTTTGTTACATTTGGCTCTATAAAACTAAAAGTTGATTTCCTGTTTGTGCATTTTATTTCTATATAGTTTCCTGTATGCGAGTTTTATTTCTATACAACTTCCTGTATGTGTTTTGCTTTCTATATTATTTCCTGTACGAGTTTTGTGTCTATATAATTTCCTGTATATTTTACTTCCATATGATTTAAGATAGTCTTTCATTGATCCCACTCTGGGGAAATTGCTCAGTTGATGTCAAACACAAAAATAAAGTGCAGGAAAGACAGAAAATATACACATGTGAAAAAAACCAGAGAAAAAGCGTAGTATTTATATAAATTTGAATATCATATACATATTACATAATGTATTTGCACATGGTGTGATATGGGGGTGGGGGGGGTGGGGTACTGTGAACGGTTACTTCATGCATTTTGTTTGTCGGATTTCATGTACGTGCTTTATTTGTGTCATTTCATGCATGTATGTTTTCTTTGTGTCATGTCCTCACTGCAAAAATCTAAATCTTACCAAGTGTATTTTTCTCATTTCTAGTCAAAATATCTCACACTTACAATAAGACATAATCACCTCAAGAGTAACTTTTCAGGGAGATATAAAGACTTATTTTCAGACAATAGA
>JAQQZY010000027.1:5360763-5378260 GCA_030068375.1 Ostorhinchus rueppellii | reverse complement strand
TAGTGTTGAAGATGGACCTGTGGAGGTGAATGAATGAAGAATTCAGACCCAAGCAGAGCATTTACAGTTTATGGAGAACACATCCACGACATGACATGATGAAACTGTTAACAATTTTTTTTTTTTTTTTACAGTAATACTTCATGATAATATTTGAGACCGTGTCACATTTTAGGGTGTCCAAAAAGTTTGTAAACCACTAGCCTGGCCAGCCAGCCGTCTTTCTCAATAAGAAATCCATCTGGAATCATGGGGCTTGAATCTAAATATGAAGACGGGACTAACAGGCGCCGAGTCAACCAATCACAGATAAGATGGACGTGATCTTTTTGTCAGAGAAACTTAAGAATACAGGGCATATTCTTGCGATAATACATAAACAAATCATCACATTTGTTATTTAATGGAAAAACTGACATTACGCAATTTTTATTTTATTTTTTTAAATTTAGTAAATATCTGTAAAGTTTTTGCATATGTCCAATGGAAAATTGACTACAGTGGCATTTAGAATTTTCTGCTCTGATTGGCTTATTCTCCATGGTAACAGCAGCTGACTGGTTAGAAGTGAATATTTCAAATTAGTGCATAATGTTATTTCACAGCTACTTTAACCAGGAGAGAAATGGCTTAATTGTGTAAAATTTCCTAATGCAAACAGATAAAAACCATGTATGAGAACAAAACTTCTCAAAAACATAAACTCATCCACTTTACCTTTTAAATTCAAATACCCTTAATATGATTGATACAAGAACAGATGTGATGGATTAACAGTTTAATTTGGTTATACACCTGAGAAATGAGTTTCTGGGTTGTTTTTTTTTTTTTTACATTTGGTGAAGAAATCTAACAAATCTGACAATCAAAGAAACCCATAATTTGTTGTGGTCACATGGACAATATTTCTCCAGTGACATTGAATAAAGTGACTCCTGTTCACTTTCCCCAAATAATTTAATCAGAATACATTTTTGACATGTGTTAAGTGATTCCACCTGCTGTGAAGACTAATAAGACAAAAATAGATAGAAATAGAATCATTTTAAGAGTCAAAGTGCAGTACTTTGATATTTTGTTAATGGTTCATGACTTCAGATATGGAGATTTGATTAAACTACAAAAATCTGGACAAGAAGAAAAGGGTTTTAGGTTGAATTATTTTCATTCCTGACATTTTTTCATTACTGTTGCCTTATTAATACAACATTATTGTTGTTGCAGTCTAGTTTTGATTTCAAGGTTTTAGATACTTGTGAGTTTAGCTGCAGTTCCTGTAACGGCCACTAGATCCTGTTCTATTAAAAATGTGTAGGCTAACACTGAGGAGAATAAAAAATACAAGTCATAATAAATATTTTCTCGTAGAAGTGAAAAAGTAATAAGTCTTCTACTGCGGCAAATGTTTTCAGAAATGACTTAACCATTCTTAAAAAGCAATAAAAAATATAAAAAAGCAATAAAAATGAAACTAATGAAGCTATTTTTATGATCTCATAAAGGAGTTTTAAAGATTTAGCACCAGCAGCAGCTTCTTTCAGCTCCGTCCTCCACATCTCTGTCTCTGGTGTATTTTAATCAACTGTATTTCCTGATAATGAAAACCTGTGATAATGGCTCTTTTGTCGCTGCTGCTGATAAGCCCTGGAAAGCCTGGATCATTGTTCTCCATTAATTAGCCTGTACCCGTGCCAGCTCTTGATGGTGGATGGCAGAGCGGCAGGAGACCGAACTTCAAGTCACCTTATGAGCCAGAGGAAAAACGTCTGATGTTCGAGGTGATGCTGCCGTCGAAAACCAAAACCATCTGTCACAGCATCAGAGTATTTATAATTAGAGGTGTATTATATTATCAGTGGAGCAGACTTTACATCAGATGAGGCACAATGAAACTGAGTGAATTCCTGTGCAAAGAAAGTACAAATTCAACTTATTTACTGCTGTTAAAATGAACAAATCCAAAGATCTGGCTTCAAATTGACTGAAAATAATGAACATTAACTGGAATGCAATGAAAGAAAAAAAATCTGTTTTCAGCGTCAGCAGTGGGCCTGGAAATGGCTTTTCTGCATGATTTAATCTCTGCCTGTTACCTGTTTTGTCTTGTTACATCTTTGTCTTCATTGTCATCTTATATTTCTTGCATGTGATTTGCACCAATGGATGGTGTCTTTTTTGTGTTATTCTATGATAAATTCTACACACCAACATCCACTGTGTCTGAGCTGTAGATTGGGCTGGAATCCTCTGCTATTATTCCAAAATAAGGGTAAAGGGTCTCTAGGTTGGAATAGGATGACATTAAGAAAAGGTTAAAAACATTAACTTGCTTTGTTATCCTTTTCGGCAAATTTTGGTCTCTGCATTTTACCCATCATACTAGACAACAGTCGCTAGCGTTAGCATTAGCATATTGCTCTTATTAGGAGCAGTGATCTTTTATCTGACTTTAAACTCTGCATTTTCGCATCATTTTGGGTCAACGTAATATTATTTAAAGTTGAAAAAGTTCAACGTGTATGATGATCCCTGTAAGGAAATTTGGTCCCTGCATTCTACCCATAATAGACACACATGCGCAGTACCAATTAGCATTAGCACTCACAAGGAGCTGTGGGCTTGTAACTAGAAACTCTGTATTTTTACATCATTTTGTGCTAACGCTGCTAAAAACATTATTTAAAGTTGACGAAGGTTAAAGGTTTAACTCACATGGTTGTCCCTGTGACGAAATTTGGTCTCTGCATTTTATACACACAGCACCTAGCATAAGCGATTAGCATTAGCACTCATTAGGAGCCACAAGCTTGTATCTGCCTAAAAACTTAGCATTTTCACATCAATTTATACGAGTGTTATAAAAACATGATTTAAAGTTGACAAGAGTTAAAAGTTAACTCATATGATTATCCTTATCAGGAAATTTGATCTCTGCATTTTTCCCATAATACACACACACAACGCCTAGCATTAGCAATTATTTGGAGCCGTGAACTTGTATCTGACTAAAAACTTGGCATTTTCACATCAGTTTATAATGTTATAAAACAATTTAAAGTTGGCAAAGGTTAACTCATATGGTTATCCTTGTAACTAAATTTGGTCTATGCATTTTATACACACACACACACACACAGAGCACCTAGCATTAGCAATTAGCACTCATTAAGAGCCGTGAGGATGTATCTGATTGAAAACTTGGCATTTTCACATAAGTTTATGTTAACGTTATAAAAACATTACTTAAAACTGATAGTTTAAATGTTAACTCATATGATTATCCCTGTAAGGAGGTTTAGCCTCTGCATTTTATACACACACAGCACCTAGCATTAGCAATTAGCATT
The DNA here is from genome assembly GCA_030068375.1 of Ostorhinchus rueppellii. Classification (NCBI taxonomy): domain Eukaryota; kingdom Metazoa; phylum Chordata; class Actinopteri; order Kurtiformes; family Apogonidae; genus Ostorhinchus; species Ostorhinchus rueppellii. Next base: position 5,374,913 of record JAQQZY010000027.1, on the reverse strand, counting down.
AGCACTCATTGGGAGCCATGAGTTGGCAGTGAGGGCACTTGGGGACAGAAAAATTAACCTGTATACCTGTTTTTAATGCAGGTGGAAACTTGAGGATCCAGAGGAAATCCTTTTGGTGAGGAGAGAACAGGTAAAGTCACTGCAGAAAGGCTCCGAACCTAGAACCTCCTTGGGGAGTACATGCTAGTAGTATTCCTGCAAGGTGGTTTTTACATCATACAGTGAGGATACAGTAGAGGAAATGCAGGATGCTCTAACTGAACATGTGCAAAATGGCATTGGGAGAGACGTTCTGATGGAATATGCGAACCTGAGGAAGCACAGTAAAATGTCTAAATCCCTACAAATAAAAAGTAGTGCATAAAAACATGTGCCTTTGTTAAAACATACTATTTTCACCGCCCTTGACTCTGGACTGTATGAGTTTATGCTTTTTTGCATAAAAAATGTCTTGAGTGAAAATTGCATGAGGTTACATTTTATTGGACTCATTTTAATTACCCTTGAATGAATATCCTTTGCAATGAACAGCATTTAAAAAAAAAAAAAAAAAAGAATGCTGTGAAGCTCTTGTGGACAGAAAACTCTTAGCGGGGTCTGAGGAGGTTAAAGGTGTAGCTGCAGCTGGGAGGTTGTTTGTTCATGTATCGAGGGGGGCTTTCAAAAATGATAATCCACTGATTGTTGATGGAGAACGACAATCCAGCCACTGCAAAACAGAAATATTTACTCATCTTCCAATAGAATAGTTCCAGCGATCTGGACAAAACCAAAATAATGGATAATTCCCTGTAAATGTTTTAATCTACAGTAACAAGCCTCAGTGTAAGGACTCCAAAATATTGATATTTGTGTTAAAATATAGGAAATAAATGACATGTTTTCAGGTAAATCAACCAATGGTAAGATGGTAATACTTTAGTAAAATGAGCAAAAACACAATAAAACCTGAGTCCGACTTTTCCATTACACTTTAGTGAAATCACACAAATATACAAACTCAGCAGAAGGCAATGGCAATGGTATAAAAACTGACACAGGCTATTACATGAAGATTCATCATCATCATCATCATCATTACATTTTAACTCAGCAAAAATAAAAAATAAAAACAAGGCAATGGCAAATGGTATCAAAAAATGGGCCCTGACTACATCCTGGAAAATGCTTCATCAAGGCAATGTGTTTCTGCTTTTCGGTGAAAAACAGTTTCTCCAGGCAGATGAATGATGGTGACGCTGCAGAGTGACGGTGGATCGCAGGGATTCACGACGGACACGAATAGCAGCTTTAACAGGCGTTTAATGGGAGCATAAAGATTTTCTGTATTTCACCAGTTGTCGAGTCAGAAATGTTGGTTTTGACATGAAGTTCGACTGATTTAAAGGACCAGTGTGTAAGACTTATGTGTAACAGTCCTAATTATGTTCTCATTACTGTATAATTACATGAAGCCTCCTTGTGGTTTAGTTAGCTTAGAATGAGTAGCTCATGTCTACAGAGGGAGGAGATCCTTCATTTTTCTGCAAACACTTGCTATAGAAAGACTGTTTTGGGCTTTTACACCAATATTGAACCATTTTAAGCTCAGTTCAGGCCAAAATTCGCAATGAGATTTCCAAAAACTAACGCTAACTAGCAAAGCATCAGTTTTCTTGACAAAAAAATTGCAAGAGACAACAGCAAGAACTCCCAAATGGTTTATCAATTTTTTGTATCTGGATATAATTTCTAATGATGGAAGTTACTTGCTATAGACTATATAGTTGATGATGTTCCAAATGTTCCCACAATGTCCTAAAATTGTTTCATTGCCACTAGATGCCACTAAGGCCTACACTCCGGTCCTTAAAATTTCTTTATATTTGGTGCAAATTTAGACAAACCTCCTGACAAGACGTCTTTGTTCAGATTTTAGTAGAAACTCTGAAAACAGATTTATCGTTCAGTCACAGTGTAAACATCAAACTTTAAGTTCTCGACGTGAAACCCGTCGATCCTGAAACTCCTGAAGCGCCACCTGAATGAACAATCCCATCCTGAACTAAGACACAAGTGCGAGCGGTGCTTCTCAACTGGCGGCTTGCGGACCCCAGTGAGGACCAAACAGGAAATGACTTGGCAAAATTTGATGGGTTATGTCTTTACAGTCCAGGACTGGTTTGGGAAAAGTGCGAACAGACAAAGTTAATTTAATGTGATGGATCGTGAACCTGCAGCAGCTGAGAAGCACCCGCTCAGAATAATAATCATAATAATAATAATAATCATAGTAATAATAATCATATTATGGTACAATAAAGACATCTGACTCCCCGTTCAAGCTCAGAGAAGTCCAATGATTCGCTGTTGCTATGGTACAATGAAGCCCGCTGGGATTGGCTGTCGGCTTGACTCGTCCATCAGTCAAATAGTCACGAGTCTGCAGGGGTGGGAGGGGCTTAATCAAAGGGGAGGGGCCACTCATCTTCCATTCATTCCCAATGGGAGAGGACAATCAGTGCATCTGAAGCTCCCACCGATTACAAATAGCTTTAACATTTAAATATCTAACTTTAAAGCATAAGACTATAAATGATCAGGTTCTGAGATCCAATTGTTTTTATTTTACGATCCTGTGTCTAATTCCGATTAGAGGTCACACCAAAGGTTATCTCACTTTTACCACTGATTGGGAATTTTATTGCTATCCAGCAGATCAATAGGAGCTCTGAGTCTCCCACTGATTGTAAAGTCATAGTTGTTTTGTTCTCAGGGTCTTTAATAAATGCCTTTGGTGACAAATAAGAGTTAATGTGAGATTTTTTTTTTTTTTCAGCCGCAAGATACGAATAATTCAACTTTATTGGGTGACAACCTGTGTCTCATCAGAATAAAATGGTGCTTGATGCTTTTGAAGAGCTCAGTGATTATAAGTATTGGTTTGAAACAGAGCGAAGCATGTTTTTATTTTAATCCAAAGGGTGATCAGCTGTTTTTTATTGGTTTTCTATGGGACAGCCTGTTTTCCGCACTCCCATCTCTGCGCCTCCTGAAATTAATCGACTCCGAAAACTCCTTCAACTGTTCACCATGTGAGTAAAGTAAATCTGACGGATGATTAAAACCAATCAATCAATCTGTCCGCCAAACTCTCAGACAGACTGATGGATTCGATCACGGGCAGGACGGGGGAACAACCGACCAGAACCTCAACTCACCGCTCTGCCATTTCTAACAAATGTTCTTTTGATTATGGCTCGGCTTCTGATTGATCTACACATGGAACGTCTGATCATCAAAACATGAAATGAGGCGTTAAACACAAAATGTGACTTTCTTTACTTCCATATTTGCTGCCATCGTCTTAAAAATAAACTTCACAACCATATTACTGTAGCTAATTTGGCAACAAACTGATTGAAAATAATGAATGTAATGTATGAAATATTGATTAAATCTTTGGTAAAACAGGAATACTGGAGGAAATTACGAGTAGGCTGATGTTAACCTGAACAATGGCTAATTTTTCAGTCTTTCGTTGGTGGTTGTATCCCCGCCTGCTCATGTATAAAATGAAAAATGTGATGAAATATACATGCAGAAAAAGCTCTGATGTTGATTTCTGCTCTCTCATCAATGCTGTACAAAATAATAAAATCCTCCCACAATAAATATAACTCATTGTAAGAAATAAATTAAAAGGAAACAAATCTAAAAGAATCAATAAATATTTCACTGCTGGAGAACATTAAAAACTCTGAGCCACCTGTGTATGTGTGTGTGTGTGTGTGTGTGTGTGTGTGTGGACGGGCAGATGGATGGACTCTGCTGAGGTATCAATCCAATTCCCATTAGTTTTATTTGCTATTCCAGGAATTAGACCCGGCCCTCCCAAACGCCCTCTTCAGTCTGTCTAACCTCCCAGCGGTGTGTGTGTTCAGAGGATGCATATGATTGTAAAATACGTCGATACAACCCTGAAAGACACACACAAACACCGCAACCACAGTGAAAAGCCGTCCGAAACGTCCATCAGCGCTGAATTAATTCAATGTTTTGGTGACCTGGCTGTCAGAATGTGACGTTTCGGGACATTTTTCGTGAATTGCGGAGGAAAACTAGTCCGGGTCGTAGCAGGGTGTTGCACAAACGGCCTATTGCTTGTTTTTTCTAGCAGTGAAACATGTCCCAGGACTGTGATAGGTAGTTCGGGATCAGGGCATGCTCTGCCGTTTCGTCCTCCCCTCCCCTCAGAAAAAAAAAAAAAAATCCTTTCCTTGGTCGGTTTGATGAATGACGCTGCTTTCGTCTTTTCTCCCTGATCAGTATTCTCCCTCGCTCCTCTTTCGGTGCTGCTCTCAGTATGCCAACGGTGTCTCCTCCATCCTCCTCATGCCTCAGCATGCAAAAAGAAAATCTGACCTCCTCTTTTTCATCCTGATACTCTTGTTATTTCTCCCTTCTCCTCTATGCATTTGAAGAACATCACCTCCCTCGTTTCATTCCTATTCTTTTCACCTCTATCCTCCTCCTCTTCCTCCTCTTTGCATGCAGATACAATCACCTCCTCTTTATCGTCCATCCATATCTGTTCAAACGCTAAACTCCTGCTTCATCAATCCGACAAAAAGGAAAATAAAATGGAGACAGGGGAAATAATTAAAGATGGCGCGCTAATTATGATCTTTTTTAGATGACTTTGACTTTTAAAAAACCAATGATTCGATCTGAGATTTCAAAAGCACTGAAGATACGATCGGACGATTTGAGCGGCGTAACCGCAAAGAAAAAGATTTTTAATTGAGCTGCAGATACGATCTGCGATGAAACAGTTGAGTTTCCACTGCAGCAGGAAAACACACACACACAGGTTAAGTGAACAGTGGTATTGGTATGGTAGTGGCTTCCCTCCCTGTTCTATAATCAATCATCTAAAAGGCAGTCTTTTAATCAGGACTTTTCATCCTCCTTCTGGTCTTCCTGTTCGGAACTCGGGTCCTTTCGGCCCTGTATTCAAATGACAGTGAAACAACAGCAAAAAAAGAAAATAAAAAGGTGCTTTGTAGTTCTATGGCGTTGCAGAGAGCCAGCAGAGAGACAACCGAGCTGAGGCAGAACATTTTCAGACGACTTCACAGTTTTCAACGAGCATTCGGGTTCATTCTGGTGTTTTCAGCCACCCCATTAACCCCTTTTCCACCAGCACAAACCTGCTACTGGTACTGGTTTAGTTTTGGTTGAGTCACGTCACTGCATCCCAGAATACATCGTTATATATTTACTGAAAGAAGCATCACCAGTTGTTGGGTCACAGAATGTTGTCAAAGCTTCGTGTCTGGTCAATATGAGATAGAAGTTGCTTGAATAGTTTCTCGGAGATGTGTGGCCAAGCACGCCTCATTACCCATCAACACAACACCCAGATCCACCTCATCTCTGCAAGACCTTTTGAAATTTATGTTATGGTTCATTGCGGCGAGGTGGTTTGTCTGCTGCTTCGATTTCACATCAATAATGACGCTCTGTTTTTTCCCTCTTTGGATCAGACTGACCGGGCACAGCTCAAACTCCACTCCGACACTTGATCTTGTTGGTAACTTTCCTTCCACCAGCCCCTGATGTATGTGGTTATAACACGGTGAAGTGGTGGCGTCACCCTGGAACTACTTTTCCCGGACAAAAACTGTTTATATAACAGTCGAAACTAAAAGTTGGTTGAGATCAGACAGGCTTCGGTGGAGAAGGGGTACGTAAGCTTTCCATCAGCACAAGGGGTTTTCCAAGTCATCATGGGACTGAAGATGTTCCATTTATTTTAAGCCCTTTAAGGACTTCTTGGTAATGCTGTAATGTATAATCAAAAGCTCCTTAAGAGCCACATAAATGGACTTAAGTAGCCAGACTGCTTTCTCCTAATGTTGTTTTAAGCCGACATAAACCAGAAGACCTTTACAGCACTGGTAGGAATGTGAACCTCTGCAGTTGGGCGAGAAATAGTGCAGTAGTCCAATTTCACGATCCAAATTTTCCCAATTACACAGAGTTTCTTGTTGACTGTAGTGACTTCATTTTGATAAAAGTCTAATTTTGATGCAGGTAAAGCAATCTGCAGTTGCTTGAAAGCCTCTTGACCTTTAGCAATGATTTGTGTCAAAATACTTCATTACAAGTCTGAAAACTTCACTGAACTCTGCAGACCGCTGAGTGATCCATATCGTCAATGAAAATGTTCTGCCACAGAAAATAGAAGTGTGTTGGGGGTGAAAAGTGCAATGCTGCTGTGTTAAACAGTCTTGTGTTTGACAATTAATCACCATTCACCCAGAGAATAAGAGCATTTTCACGTTGGGTTCACATTCTTTCGGTGGCTAATATTGTGGTGCATACTTGTGGCTGTTCTTTACCAGTATCAACAGGATCAGTTATGGCAAAATATTTAAGATTTAGATGTTAAATAGGATTCTAACTGAACCAACTTTGTGAAAATGGTCTTAAATATTCCTCAGGATGGATGAGAAAAACAAAAAGTTCATAAAAACAGACCCCATCCACAGCTATACATGCAACAACTCAACATCCCCCAAAAAACACCCCCCCAAAACCAGCTAATCAGCCATCCCACTGATCCACACACTTCAGTCAGGTTCAGTTCAATCAACACAACACCCAGTTTGGCAAAAAAAAGTACCAAAAAGTCCAGTTTCCTGCTTCGTTGTCGAGACTGGAGATTCAGTTTCCTTCAGGTTTGATACGGGACAGAATTGGACCTGGTCTGGTTGAATCCCAGATGGTCCGGTTCAGTCTGGTCTTGTGTGACGGTGGTGGGATGGGGTTGGATGATCCGTTGGCATTCCATCTCCTGGCTCCCTCCTTCTCCAGACTCTGATGTAGCATAAACGTTCAGCTTTATACAAGTTCAGCTCCTCAAAATCCATACTGTCAAATCCACAAAGTTCTTATTACATGTTAACATTTCAATATTTCTTTTTTTTCCTTTCTTTTTGTATTATTTTTTTCACTTTTATACTTTATCATCATTATTATTATTATCTTTCTTTTTTTGTTTGTTTACAATTATGGCCACAAGTCTTAAGAGTTCCTCAGTCCGGTCCGGTTCAAAATCCATTCCAGGTTGTTTTGTTCCGGTTTTGGTCCAAGTCCGATCCAGTTCTGACGTGATCTGGTCCGGTCTTTACATGGCACTGGGCTTGTAGCTCTACACAGTATTTTCCCCCTGGGCACGGTTAGCATGGCGCTGTAAAGCATGGCTGTATGTGGGTGTATGTGCAATGTCCGACGATAAAGCCAATCTGCACCAACTGGAGTCGAAGCTTAGCGACTGGTGCCAAATCCAGAACCCGATTCAGAGTCGGTCTGGTCCTGAAAAATGCCGGTCAGTCTGCTTTCAGAAGTTCTTGACTTCTGGAAAAATCAGGAGTCTACCTGCTTATTTACAGACCTTGCCTGTGTGCCTGTGCTGGAATGTATTCAAAAAACGTAGTATTTGTTTCTATTCGTTTCTACTAATTGTTCACGGTTTCTCGCGAATTCCACAGTCTTGATTGGTCGGGCAGTACATTACTTAAGAGTCTTCCTGGCCAATAACATAGCCAGAGGCCAGCATGACTGACCAATGACGAAGCAGGGATGAAGGGGAGGAGGAAAAATCAGGACGGAATAAGGTAGAGCAGGAGTAAATATGGAGAAAACGCAAAAGTAGGAGGTGGAATAGGGATGAGTCAAAGGTAAAAGTAAAGGAAATGAGGACGAAGGGAGGAAGGGGGGGGGGTTAATTAATGGACACAGGTACTGGTCGGTCGGTAGGCATCGGGCTCAGTGTGCTGTGGTACAGAGTGATTGTCCAGAGAAAAACATTGAGTGGTTATTTAAAACAGCAACTTAGAAACTTCTAGATCCTGACCAAGCTTGGCCGAACAGACCATGGTCAAGTCAAATTGTCTGTTCATGTTCGTGATGGACTCCTGTTGTTTCCTCCAGTGACTATAAGTTTAGGTCAAGTTGTCCAGTGTTGGGACAGCAGTTTATTGGCTTCCTTGTTGTTTCTCAAAGCTTCATGACAGCTTCCAAATCCTGCATGAGTAAGTCCAAGGTTGAATCCAAGTGTTCCAAATGAGGACTTTGACCTAAACTTCTGGCACTGAATCAGGACTCTTGCAGATAGATGATGATAAATGGCCCAATGCTTCATATTCTTGGTTAAACCTTGGCTCTTGATTGATCCAGACGAGGTTCCAAGATCATCCATTCACATCCTCCAGACCAGGTGACAGCCGATCTTCAACAGAAATTTGACTTGACAATTTGCTCTTCGACCTAGTGTCTAGAAAATTCCAAACCAGGCTGGGAATCCTGAGGTGAGGTCGACTAGTCCTCACGTCCGTCATTTAATGAAACCCGACTCAGTTTCAGCCTAGTTTCCACAGCCACGCCCCTATTCATTGATCTCCGCTGCCACCTGCAGTAATTTTATCTCAAATTCCAAACCAGCAGATGAATCTACAAGGTTTGTCTTTGCCCCAGAATGACTTAATTCCATTTTGACGTCACATGAATGTATCCGCATCGGTTTGGAAACTGATTTTTCTGCCCCAAAACCCACCAAATGGAGGGATTTGGGGTCCAAGCCAACCAGTTATTGAGTCTTCAATGCAATCAATCAATCGACAAATAAATTACTGATGGATTGATTGTTAAAGGTCCGGAGCTGTGGCTGTCATTTGGGTCCAACATGGAGCAGTTCAGCTGACTGTTCAAACAGTTCAGAAAAACAAAATGCCTTCATTTCCCCCTCCCCCGTTCTTCTCCCCATCCCTCCCTCCATCCATCCATCCATCCATCTATCAGTCCATCAGTCCATCCCCTCCTCTCAGCTGCTTCCAGACATCAGGTTGATGGCTTGCTCCAGTTTGTGCCTCAGTTTGTGTTTGCGACAGTACCCGTCCCGGTCAAGTGCTGTCAGGATCTGCACAAAGAAGAGGAAAACAGCGGTATGAGCTCAATGTTATTGTATTTCCATTTGAAGAAGGCTCTAGTTTTCTTGGCACAACTGTGCAAATCTGAGCACAGTGCAAAAAACCTCAGCTTGATCACATACTCTGGACCGACCTCAACTTGACCAGTTCCAAGATGACAGGTTTGAAGATAGTTTCTTCTTTGAACTTTGCATGCAGCCAATCAGAATTAAACATTTTCAAGTGTCACGACATAAAAAATATTATCCTCACTTAACCTCAGCCAAGGAAAAACTCTTGGACAAACTTTAAAGTTGCTGAAAACTAAACAAAACGTCTCCTCCTCACCTCTTCCTTGTACTTGTTTATGTAGAAGTAGAGCTCACTGAGCGCGCTCAGTGTGTTGAACTCGTTGCCATGGAGACGGGACTGTTCCACCAAGTAGGCGTCCATGTCCTGATCACTGATGCTGGGCATCTTTGCAATGTCCCTGTAGTACCTGTAAACACAAACACATAAGCAGTGTATAATTACCATCTTTAAGCATTAATCATGCATTGGATTAAAGCTAATGAACCCTGATAATTACCAAAGTCTCCAGTACGAACGTTGTAATTTTTTTCACTTCTGTATCAGCAGGTCTTATTAAGATACAATAATACTTCTTATGATTTATGTCACATCACACAACACATATTTTTTCAATCAGTAACTCTATTGCTGCTTTTTCTTTGATTCTGAGGATTATTCACGTACCAACACATCCTCACAGGTGATAACTTATACTTTACACTTAACTTATGAGAACAGTCTGGTGATTTTCTTTACATTTTTTATTCTAATCAAAGCCTGTGGAAACAGTAACATTAGCAATGAGTTAATCCTTCAAACGTGTCTATTTTAGTGCATGAGCTACTTCACTTTGCTTGTTAACTGTGTTTTTCAGTACATTCTCTACTAACTTACTCTGAATCTGACTCATTATGTGTATTTAAATGTAATAGGTGGTTAACATGTTCACTACTTCCCCATTTGGCTCATTAACTCATTTTTTTTTAGTGCAGTTGCTTCTTAACATGTTATCTACTTTGCCATCTTGTTCATTAAACATGTATTAAAATGTACCAAGTGGTTAGCATGTCACCCACCTATCTGAACCATTAACTATAAACTTCACTATATTCGCTGGTTATCATGTTAGCTACCTCTCCATTTTTAGTGTATTAACTAGTTATCTGCCTCTTTATTTAGCTCATTAACTGCATTTGTATTGTATTACGAAATTAGAATGTTTGCTCTTCAGCACCTGATTCATTAACCCTATATTGAAATATATTAAGTGGTTAGCATGCTAGCTGCCCTTCAATTTGATTCATGAGCAACAAAATTCTTTAGAGTAGTTAGTTAGCATCATAGCTACCTCTACATTTGGCTCATTAACTGCAGATTTAACTATATTAGGTGATTAGTATGTTAGCTACTTCTCCATGTGGCTTATTAACTGTTTGTTATAGAGAATTAGTTAACATGTTAGCTACCTCTCCATTTGGCTGATCAACTGTGTATTTTGATGTATTAGCTAGTTAGCATGTTAGCCACCTGTCCGTTTTTGCTCATTAACTGAATATATTTAACTCTTTTGGGTGGTTATCTGGTTGATTTCTGCTTCAGTGTATTAGCATGTTATCAGTTACCTCTCCACCCAGCTCTTGTAGTTGGGGATGTCTTTAGCGTAGAGGAGTTTGTTGGATGGAGAGTCTTTTCCGAGCCGGTGTTCAGACGTCGAGCAGGAGTCCATGAAGGTCTGAGCAACGACCGACAGACAGGCGTCGGTGATGCTGCTTTTGTGGATGTCGAAGACAAACTGAGGGTTCTTTATGACGTTCACCCAGAACCTGAGAGGAAGGCTGAGGACACACAGACGGAAAAGGTCAAAGGTTGGTCAAGACAACCTGATTCGACCTCCTTCGGTTCCCTCCAGACATTGCCATCATCTCACCAGTTGCTCTTCCAGGTGTGTCGGACATCTGGGTCGCTGATCTGTCGTTTGTCGGCCTGTTCGTCCAGGAAGTCGAACATGTATTTGATGGCCAGTGGGAGGGCGGAGCCGCGGTGGGCGGTGCTAAACACAGTCTCAAACAGGTCGTCCACAAACTTCTGCAGCGTCCCCTGGTAGCAGGAGGACAAAAAGCATGACGTTAAACAATCAGATGAGCAAAGTTAAATATATTAAGACAGAAAATCATGGTGTGTTTCTGATTTTTCTTCATTGTGTCTCACCTTAGTTGCCAATAATCTGGTCAGGTAAATTTCTGAAACCATCTTGCTGCCTCTGTCGCCTTCTCTCTGGTCGCTGTGCTCGTGATTTTTCACCAGATGCCACAGTTTAGTTCCTGAAAACGCATATCCAAAACAAATGTTACACAACAGTGTTGAAATCAGGCAACTGCTTTTACTTTTACAGTTCATTAGCCTCACAGGATAACTACTTAAGACAAATTTTTGGTCAGATTGTGATATTTGTGTAACTTTACTCTCCTAATACTGCTGGTCCATTTCTCATCATAGTCGCTTTTTCACGAGACACGTGCAAAGATTTACAGATATTCACTAAATGTCAAAAAAGTGTGTAACGTCAGTTTTTCCATTAAATCACAAATGCGATAATTTCTTTATTATTGTGAGATGACATGACAAGTCATTCCATAAACATAGCGACGAACGTAAATATGCTAATTTGCAGATATATTCATAATTATTACATATTACCCCTCTATCTTGTGCTAAATTAAAAATGATTCAGTTTCCTGGTGTGTCCTCACATACGGCACCATGTGTCTTTTAAACTCTTCTTCTTCACTTGTTAAAACGTCCATCAACATCTTTTTTTTTTATTCACGCGACTATAGTTGCAGAAAAAAGTCTTTCCATTGCAGCTTTGCATGATATACCAATTGCGCTATTCCCGAAAAACCACCAGTATCTTACCACCATTATCATTTTTCAATTAATTATTATGTGCAAGTTATATTTGCTCAATTTGGGGATTAATGGCCAAGTGACTATTGACTATGACCTGAAAAAAGTGACTTGGACTGTTCTGCTGTGAGGCTAACGAGTTATATTTTGCGAAAAGCCTCTAAATACTACATGTAACAAGCTCAAACCACTTGGATGCTAACGCGCCTCTGCAAGGATTTAACAGAAAAATACATCATTAATGCAGGACCTGGTGGATGTTTTTGTTGTCTTTGTTGGTATCATTGAAATGCATCTTTAGATTCGCTTCATGCTGTGTTTTATTCACTTTTAGAAGCGCTCATAGTCCGCCTCTTCACTGCAAACACTTCAAATATAACCAGTATCCTTCAGTCTGAAATAAACGAGTAGTTTTTTCACACTAACACTATATTTTTTGGTCTGGAATTTGCTCAAAACCACAGACCAGACCCAACAGCCAAATACTGATGGGACTAAAAATGAGGTCTTGATCCATATCAAAGTGAATCATGCTTCCCAGAGTCAACGAACTTGATTTCATCTGTACTTTTATCCCAATTACAGGATGTTACCACAGGCTACCATCATCCATTAAACAAAAGAAGGAGGAAAAGAACCCGGAAGAAGTGAAAAAATGAGCATCGTGAATGTATTATCAGAACATTCATGGTAGCAAAAGTGTAGAGGTGGAGTTTTAATAGAAATCTGGTCGAGGGAGAGATAAAAATTCTACTTGGAAAGACAGAAAAGGAGAAATGTTTAATTTATTTTCTGAGAGGATAAGAGAGGACAGGAGAGCAATGTCATCTGAAGAGAATAGCACCATAATAGTATGAAATTATTCAGTTCATTTTTCTACATTCAGATGGAAAAGACTCGATACCAAATGGAAAATATGACGACACCGCACACATGGCGCTCAATGTCAAGTAAGAGGAGATGCAGCTCAGGTGAAGATGATATGTTGTAGGTATGATGCACATGGTTTCAGGTGAAGGAGAAAAACAAATACGTTTTACTTTGGGTTTGAGGATCTGCAGGGTTTCATATGGAAAGGTGTAGGACAAGGATGTATAACTCAGTTTAGTTCAGGGGCCAAATTCTCAAATCATCCATTCCTTGCTTGTTTACATGTACATAGAGGGAGGGGCATATAGACAGAAGTGTGCACCCCTGCTTAGACTGTTGCCTCTGTGACCCTCCCCCTGATAACAGTAGAAAATGGATGGATGGATGATTATTAATACCTGCATTGTAATTTGTTTATTGTAAACATGCTGGATTGGACCCTTCGGCAGGCTGCATGTTTGACCCCCCTGACTTACAGCTTTTTTCACTCCCTTTATTCTTGCTAAATGTATTCTGAACCCAAAACATCTACATTCTGCAGTCGCACCACATTGACTTTACCCTGAAAATAATCCGTGAATAAATGAAACTCGTAAATGGTTTAGTTTCCTCGACCTCGGTTGAATCGCACCCTGGTTCCGTACCTGTCTCCTGGTCCGGGGTGATCATCGGCGCTCTAGATCTCAGACTGTCAGGGCTGCTTGACGTCCGCAGTAACGACTCTGAAGGCACAAAGAGCGACAGATTAGTCACCGTTCCGCCGCTGATAAGGTCGAAGTGATGGAGTCGGTCCGAGTGTGTGTCGTACCGTATCTGCTCAGCGATCTGGTGAAAGTGAAGGAGTTGGCGATGTTGTAGGCAGAAACCTGCTTCTGCACCAGAGCCACCAGCGAGCCGTCTGTCACCTAGCAACACACGCAAACACATCAATCAATGCGCTAATCGCTCCATCAATCAGCTGACTAATTATCCGATCAGGCAGTAAACTGAGTCAGTTGTTATCTCCTGCAAATCGCAGTGTGTTACAGCACGCGCACACACACACCCACCCGCACGCACAACCTTGACCAGTGTGTGAAATATACCACATCCTTCAGATTAAACTCACTTTATTCCATCAAACTGTTTTAAGTCCATCTATAACCACATAATCATAATTATACACAACGATATTTTTGCACACTTATTACCTCCGCCAAGGAGGTTATGTTTTACTGTGCGTTTGTTTGTTTGTTACCATCCGTCCGACTTTGTTTGTTAGCAACATAAGTCAAAAAGTTATGGATGGATTTTGATGAAATTTTCAGGAACTGTTGGAAATGGCACAAGGAAGAACTGATTAAATTT
>JAQQZY010000027.1:5274437-5294576 GCA_030068375.1 Ostorhinchus rueppellii | reverse complement strand
GGAGGAAAAAATAATACTCCAAAAAAGTACAGATACTGCATTTTAGTACTTAAGTACAGTACTTAAGTGGTTCTACTACGTTACTCTACATCTCTGGCTATAACACAGGAGAATAAGCAACTCAACAGAAATATTCATTCAACAAAACAAAACAAAAAGCTCCAAAAAGGGTCAGACACACCAGAACTCTGCTCTAGAAACAGAACAAGACGTCGTATCAACGCAGAACACAGAAAACGGTCCCAACTAGTCCCAATGCATGCTGGGAAACTCCTCCAACATGTCACAATATTATGGGGTAGATTTTGTTATATTATTTAAAGTATCAGTTGTTCCTGTTAACACATGGGTAGTGTTTGTAGAATTTCATTAGTAACTGTTACTGTTGATTCAAATGGAACTGATGACATAGTTTGTGTTTATACCAACACCCCCCCCCCCCCCCCAAATCCTTTTTTAGTGTACAGTCGTGATGTAATGTGGGATCATGGGAGTTGTTGTTTTCACCATCAGTGCCATATCCTACACAGAAACGGAAATACATCCCATTCCCTGAAGGAATAAAGGAGACACCTTATCTCAAAAAAAATGACATAATTCCCATGAGATAAGAAGTCGCAATTACACGATCACAACCACACAGTTTTCATATGACGCATCATTCTTGGGCCAAGCTCTCTCACATAACATCATATTTACAGATTTTTGGTCAAGCTGATCCTGTTATGACCCATTTTAATTCGAGTCAGGACTTTATTTCCAGTTTATTATGTTTAATGAGTAGAAATGGTCAGCTTTAGAGGGAAACCTTGTTTTTTCTCCTGTTTGTGTGTGCTTTTCTGCAAATAAAAACCCTCTAATGTTTCACTAGTTGCTTTTCCATTGACCCTCAACTATGGCAAATATAACTTGAGCATAAAAATGTACCTAATAGAAAAACGACAACTTTTTTTTAGTAAAATATATCAATAACTGAACATAAACCCAGTGTGTCCATCCATTGTCATTGATCCAGCTCTATGGGTTTTACTGGTGAATCAATGTTGTAGAAGATGACAGTGTTTCCATGGTAACTACAGAGCCTCTGAACGTCCAAATGGGTCATATCTGATGACCATGAAAAGATGAAGAACTGTATTTTACACCAATTATTGACATGTATTGGTAGGATTAGTGGATGTTTGGATCTTTATGGGTTAAATTAAGTTAACCTTCACTTTATTCAAAACTGGATTGAACTCCAAAGTCAAGGTAGTGAATGTCTAAATAAATAAATCAATAAATCTGTAGCACTTAACATTAAACTGAAGGAACTGTAAAGCTCAAGAACACAACAGTAAACAGTCCGTCCATAAATGAAATGAAACAAACCACATCATTATCTAATCCTACACAACTGACGCCAACCTCGCAAAGTCTGAAGAGAAAGAGGCATAAAAGAAAAGCAATAAAAACAAAGAAAATCAGAGGAGAAAACAAAGCAACCGCCCCACTTCTGTCGTCCACAAAAGGCAACATTAGTTGTCGCTTTTCCACTCAACCCCCTCGAATGTCACATAAAAATGTACCTCATGGAAAACGACAATTTCACTAAAACTCATTTTTGCTCTGACAAGAGGTGGTTTTTCAGGTATTGTGGAGTTGGTATATTACACAAAACTACAATGGAAAGACCTTTTTTCACAAATAGAGTCATGTAAATAATTTAAAAAAAAAAAAAAAAAACCTGGATGTGGACGGACATTATGATAAGAGAAGAAGAGTTTTTTAACAGAAATATGGTGCGGTATGTGAGGACACACCAGGAAACGGAATAATTTTATAATTTAGTACCAGATAGGGGGTAAAATATAATAATAACAATAAATATATCTGTAAATAAACACCATATTTACGTTCATCGCCATGTTTACGGAATGACTTCTCGTGTCATCTTGCAATAAAAAATAAACAAGTCATCGCATTTGTGATTTAATGGAAAAACTGACATTATTGACGTCTGGTTTTTTTTTTAACATTTTGTAAATGTCGATAAAGTTTTGCGCATAAGCCTAATGGTAAGCGACTAATGTTCAGATGTTCTTATTCCTGCTGTTGCTCCGACTTAGAGGACCTTAGGGTCGGTTTGAGCATGGGTAGAAAATGATATAATTATTTACTGTTCTTATTTTTAATTTGTTGATGTTTTTAATTCTACAGATTTTATGTTTTTAATCTATTCTTGTATTTTACTCTGTTATTTTTTATCTATTTATTTTTCTGTACTGCACTTTGGTCCACTGTGGTTGTTTTAAAGTACTTTACAAAAAAAAAAATGGACTGGATATAAAAGGCAACATATAATGAATGTTCTGTAATTCCATTCCTTTGTATGTACTGTTACATTATTAAAAAAAAAAAAAAAAAAAAAAGCTGAAGGAAAAAAAATCGCCTACCCTATCTTTAACAAAAATGTTTCATCTTTTCTAGTTTTTCGTTACTTTTAACAATAATAACCTCGCACTACACCCAAACAGAAACCATATCCACTTATAATAACAAGAATTATGTGAAAAAGCTCAAAAGAATAAAAGAATAACGATAGAAATTGTCGTGGTCGTGTACTTTTGTATACAGACCAGATGTAACATTCATCTCTTGGTTCTCCGGATAAAAAACTCTGCATTGTGGCTTTAAGTAGCTGTGAATTCTCACGCCAGCAGACGAGGATGGAGTTGTTGGGTGCAGTGTGTGTTGTTTTTCAGGAGTCTAACTGTGTTCAGATTTAGACTGGGTGTGGCTGCGCACACTAACCACACACACTGTAGTAAAGCAGTGTGTGGTCTGAATAAAGGGACTCTAGCCTTCCTCTCTCTCTTTTCATGACTCCACTACTAGTTATATTGTAAATCTGTGTGTGTGTGTGTGTGTGTGTGTGTGTGTGTGTGTGTGTGTGTGTGTGTGTCGCCGGGCTAAAACGCGTCCTTTGGGACAAACTTTATGGATTTCACTCTAAAAGACGGTCAATGAGCAGCGAGAGAGACTGAGAGAGAGACATAAAGATAAAACAGAGAGAGTGAGACAGATGAAGTCATTTCCCAAGGTGAGTGGGTAACACACACACACACACACACACACGCACACACACAGGCCTGTGATAAAGTGAGAGTGTGTGCGAGGGGGGGGTAGTAAGTATTTATCGGAGACTACTGACCAAGTATGAAGAGTCATTTATCAGTTGGGAAGGACACACACGCACACACACACGCACACACACACACACACACACACACACACACACATATATATCTGACTCTGTTGTGTAAAAAAAAAAACAACACACAAACACACACACACATTAAGGAAAAAAAAACAACAGGAAAACCAGCCCACTCCTCCTTTATCTCCGCGGCAGCTTCTACATTCATTATCAGGGCTGTGTATTAGCAAGAATGTGGCGATACGATATAAATCACGATACTAGAATCACGATACTGTTAAAAAGGCAATTTTTTGTTTGTTTCTCCTTTTAAAATTATTATTTCCTTGAAGAATTGAATTAGACCCGAAATATGCACAAATACAGAACACATTTTTATCTGATGCTGTATCACACAGCCGTCAAACATGCGGCCCAAATCTGGCCCGCCAAAGGGTCCAGTCCGGCCCTTGGGATGAATTTGTGAAATGCAAAAATAGATATTTGTTATTAATCATTTAAGTTCAGGTTCCACGTTCAGGCCAGTTCAATCTGCAGTGGGTCAGATCAGTCAAATACTATCAGACTAACCTATAAATACTCACAACTCCATATTTTTCTCTTTGTAAATGTAAATATTTTCACGTATTTTCACTGAAACAAAGTATAATTTCACAAAAAATGTAAATAATCTGAACAAATATGAAAAACCTGAAGTGTCTTAAGAAAAGTAAGTAAAATTTAACCAATATTCACCCTGTTATTAAATGTTTTGTGTATCTAAGTTGTAATGAACATGTGTAAATGATAAACTGAAGCGTAATATTGTTAAAATTACACTTATTTTTCAGTTTGTTCTAGTTATTCACATTGCTTTAAAGTATAGTTCATAGATGTAAACATTCTCATTGTTTAATTTTACTTTTTTCGCTCTAAAACATCGAGAAAAGTTTGGAGTTGACATTATTTACATATTATTATGTTGTTATTTCACTGGTCCGGCCCACTTCAGACCAAATTTGGTTGAATGTGACCCCTGACCTAAAATGACTTTGACACCCCTGATGTATCACAAAATGTTCCTGTTAAAACTTAAACTATATTTGACAGACATTAAAGTTTAAGATCCTGCTCAAATGTTCATATTCTATTAGTTCATAACATTATTTTGGTGTGATCCCAACAGAGATGCTTCAAATAACCATTATTTAATAAAACGGTGTTAAATAATAAGAAATAAAATATGACCAATAAAACAATAAAAACAAAACTGAACTTCTATATCTGCCTTTGATTAAATACCTGAAAGTATCGCTACAGTACTTTTAATATCGATACAGTATCATGAAATAAAATATCACGATATTTTGCAGAAACGATATTTTCTAACACCTCTATTCATTATTATTATTGTTTTTTTCTTATTTTACAAAGTAGAGACGGAAAACCCACATTATGCAGAGTCCTTTCCTGAGCACTCAGATGTAGGTTTATTGTAATTTTTTAATCACACAAATGTATCAATAACATCATAATGCTTTTGTCGTTGCACAAAATATAAGGTTTTTTTTCATATTAATACTTATCAAGACATGGGATTTGATAATGAAGCGTAAAAGTGTACAGAGCATTATGATAATAAAGTGAAGAGCAGGAAGACATGAAAACACCTAAATATGTCTGAAATTAACCCATAAACACCCAGATCTACTTTTATGTCAGTTCCCAAATGATTTTTTCCCCTCTATTTAACCTTTCTCACTCACATTAACCTTCACTTTACTCAAAACTGGACTGAACTCCAAAGTCAAGGGAGTGAAAGTCGAAATAAATAAATTTGTAGCACTGTAACATTAAACTGAAGGAACAGTAAAGCTCAAGAACTCAACAGTAAACAGTCCGTCCATAAATGAAATGAAACAAACCACATCATTATCTAATCCTACACAACTGACGCCAACCTCGCAAAGTCTGAAGAGAAAGAGGCATAAAAGAAAAGCAATAAAAACAAAGAAAATCAGAGGAGAAAACAAAGCAACCGCTCTACTTCTGTCATCAACAAAAGGCAACATCAGTAGTAGCTTTTTCATTCACCCTCAAATATCACAAATATAACTCGCGCATAAAAATTTACCTAATGAAAAAAACAATAATTTCACCAAAACTTATTTTTTGATTAAAAGTTTTGCGCTGACAAGAGGCGGTTTTCCAGGCGTTGTGAAATTGGCACATTAGGCAAAACTGCAATGGAAAGACCTTTTTTCACAAATAGAGTTATGTGAATAACAAAAAAAAAACAGATGTGGACAAACGTTAGAACAAGAGAAGAAGAACAGTTTTAACATAAACATGGTGCAGTATGTGAGGACACACCAGGAAACTGAATAATTTTATAACTGAGTACCAAATAGAGAGTGATATATAATAATAATAATGAATATATCTGTAAATAAACACCATATTTATGTTCGTCGCCTTTTTTACGGAATGACTTCTCGTGTCATCTTGCAATAATAAATAAACAAATCATCGCATTTGTGATTTAATGGAAAAACTTCTGTTTTTTTGACATTTAGTCGATATCAAATTTTTGTGCATAAGCCTGGTATGTGAGGATACGGCAAGAAACGGAATAGTTTTATAAATTAGCGCGGAATAGAGGAGTAATATATAATAATAATGAATATATCTGTAAATAAACACCATATTTACTTTAATTTCCATGTTTATGGAATGACTTAAGCAAATCATCACATTTGTGATTTCATGGAAAAACTGACATTACACACTTCTGTTTTTTCAACATTTGTTAAATATCAGTAAAGTTTTGCGCAGATGTCCAATGGGAAACCAGCTACTGTTCCAGGGACCACAAGGAACTGAAACACGAGGATCTGAACCTGGATTTGTGTCCTACTAGTTTCATATGACGCTGAACACTAGACCAAAGACATAAATGTGATTTCACTGTTACTTTTCATTCAAAAGAGGAAAAAAATGAGACTACTAAAGCCCATAACTAAGCGTACAGTGACTCCAGTCCACATGGTGACAGTCAAAACCACTGATAAACACTGAATAATGAGAAAAAAGACAAAGAAGAGAAGCAGAACCGTCTCCAGAACCGTTGAATTAGGGTTAAAACATCCCTTTAAGCAGGTTTACCAGGACTTTATTATTGCAGAATGTATATGTTGCACCTATCTGCTCATTTCTTTAACACATTTCACATCTTAATTTGTAATAATTTGATTAGAAATGTCAGTTCAGCAGTCAGTTGAATAAATCCAACCACTCTGAGCTCTAAAACTAGACCGGATCAGACCAGTAAACCCAGAACCAGACTCTCATCCTGAGTAAATCCGAGGATGTTCTAACACACCACACAAACTCTTCACCATCTACTAATCTGAGATGTAAAGTTATCAACAAAGTGTGATTCCTCCAACTTTGCAACCTGCACGAACATGGACTGAGAAACAAACGGGATGTTTTTGCATGAAAAGAGCGTGACCATGAAACCAAAGGATTCTGCTCCTCTCACATCCATTAGTGTCACAGCGGATGTAACACTTCCCAGATGTTACCTTAAGTTTTTCCCAGTGACACGATGAGCCGATACGATGCATAAACATGTCCCAAGTTTATCAGGATTATTTACACAATGTTTTTTAATGACAAACCCATTTTCAGATCGGTATTTTTCAGTAGTTGTGATGCATATAACTACTGCGATCACTTTATTTTAACGTTTATCCTGTGATTGTTTTGTACTTTATGTTTATTTGTTTTAGTGTAAAGTACAAAATAAACAGAGAAATAGTCACAGGTACGTTTAGATATTTACGTAGTGTTTACTGTTTTGTTTTATTTTGTTTGTTTGCTCACTCAAAAAATATATATCTTATTTTTTTTGTTTTCTTTTTGTTTGTTTGTTTGTTTTTGCAGGCTCCTAATAAATAAATACATTAATTAATTAATCTAATCTAATCTAATCTTTAAAAAGTATATAATTTTTCTATATTTTCTATATTTTTTCTCTCAGTTTTTTAAATTTTATTCATTTTTGTTTTTGGCCAGTTCTAGTGACTTGAAGATAGATTCTGTAGATTTAAATGTTATTTTGTTTTTGCCTTAAATTTGTTTAGGTTTTTTTTTTGTCTTATGTTTTTTTTCTTTTGCATGCTCCAAATAAATAAATAAATATATGAATAAATCCAATCTAATCTTAAAAAAAAAAAAAAAAAAAAAAAAAAAAAAAACATCCTGAATTTTTCTACATTTTCTATATTTTTCTGTCACTTTTTTATTCATTTGTGTTTTTGGCCAGTTCTAGTGACCTGAAGATAGATTCTGTACGTTTAAATGTTATTTTCTTTTGTCTAATCTTGCTTTGTTTTGTTTGATTTTGTTTCTTTGCATCCTCCAAATAAATAAATAAAAAATAAATTTAATCTTAAAAAAAAAATCTTACTTCATTTTCCTACATTTTCTATATTTTTTTCTGTCATTTTTTTTAGTCATTTTGATTTTTGGCCAGTTCTAGTGAGTAACATTTCCTAAAAAAAAAGCTCCTCGCCCTTGTTTTTCTGACATTGTAAGTATTTCATTGAAGACTAGTGTTTCCTTGTGTTTCCTAAAAAAGAACCTGGCTGTAGTTTGATGCTTCAACAGTTTTCAGACTGTGTTTCTCTACAGACGCACAGATTTAGAAGTAAGACGAACCAGGTTTCACACACTCAGTCCTGTTCCCGTTCTGTTGGCGGATGCATTCGGAGCTGGTTCAAGTGTGTACACAACGTTTGTCCACTTGTAGAATCACCGAGTTGATCCTTTAATCTGAATCAGAAAAGCAGGTGATTCTGACTTGACTGTTTCGTGCAGGAATATTTTGAGCAGCAGGAAATTACAGGCTTCCACAAATCACGTGGGATTTGGTTCTGCAGGGTAATCAGAGCCTCACAAACACATAAAACCGTATGGACTACACACACACGCACACACACACACACACAAACACACACTCCGAGGTCCCAGGTGTTTAGAGGTGCCTCCTAAACACCTGCATTTATTACTGTGGCAGCTACACCTTACATAGAGAGAGAAAAACGAGCACCGCCGTTAAATAATTACAGGAAACGCACACACACACTCAAAAATACACACTATGGAAACAGACCTGGCAACCCGCCACACACACACACACACACACACACACGCAGAGGTCAAACAGTTAGGTAAACAGAGTAAATCATTACCGTGCTCTCTGGCAGGTTCACACCCGTTAGCGGCAGCAAACACTCGCAGCTGAGCCTCACACATTATTACACACAATGGGACTAATATTCGCAAAAACATCAAGCGCTGTTACATGGATAATATTTCAACTTAACTGCGTGCACGGGAACCGGGAAGGGATCTGATAAGATGAGTGTTTACCCCAGAGCCCGTAATTAGAAGCAAAGTTTTTGGACAGGAACAAAGTGGTTCAACCTGCTGGAAAATAAGAGTAGAAGAAGAAGGACGATGAGAAGAAGGAGGGAGAGAAGAAGAAAAAGGAGGAGAAAAGAAAAAGAACAAGGAGAAGAAGGAAGAGAAGAAAAAAAAGGGGAAGGATGAGAAGAAGGAGGAGGGAGAAAAGAAGAAAAAGGAGGAGAAAAGAAAAAGAACAAGAAGAAAAAGAAGGAGAAAAGAAAAAGAACAAGGAGAAGGAGGAGGAGAAAAAAGGAGAAGGATGAGAAGAAGGAAAAGGAGGAGAAAAGAAAAGAATGAGAAGGAGGAGAAGAAGAAAAAGGAGATGAAAGAGGATGAGAAGAAGGAGAAGAAAAAGATGGAGGAAGAAGGTGAAGGAGGAGGAGGAGAAGAAAAAGGTGAAGGAGGAGGAGAAGGAAGAAGAAGGAGAAGGAGGGAGAGAAGGAGGAAGAACGAGGAGGAGGAGAAAAGACAAAAGAGAAGAATGAGGAGGAGAAGGAAAAGGAGCAGGAGGAGGAAGGAGGAGGAAGAGGAAGATGATATGACCCATTTGAACGTTCAGAGCCTCTGTAGTTACCATGGAAACACCGTCATCTTCTACAACACTGATTCACCAGTAAAACCCATGGAGTTGGATCAATAACAGTGGATGGACACACTGGGTTTATGTTCAGTTCGTGAGAGATTTAACTGAACAACTCTGGTTTTCTTCACTTTTCTCTGTTTTTCATATAATAATCCTCAAATATAATCTAAGTATGATTATTAAATTACACGATCAGTAAAATAAATATAGCAAAATACCGGATTTTTATTGAAAAAAACAAAAAATATAAAGAATAAAATGATGAAATATCACTTCAGGGAGGTCAAAAAGAGAAAAATAATGAATTTAAGAACGGCCACAAAAGTAGCACAAACACATAAATACACAAAATAACAAAGTAATTATGGAGTATTTGTATCCATCTGTAACTTATATAATGTATATTTTTGTTTTATTATGTGCTTTTACTGCTGTACCTACTGTTTATTTGTCTCTTGTTTGTTTAATTTTATTTTTTTTTTTGGAACTTTTTGTTTGGGTGTGAATGTGAACAGATCTGTGCAATAAAAACAACAGAATAAACAGTTTCTATTCTATATACGACATGTGGAATCTGGAATATTATGGTATTCTAGTGTAATATTAGTGTGAGTATCAACGCAGCGTCTCGTCCACACACACATAAACGTACGCCGGGTTCTGTTTAGACCGTGGTCGGACACAGATGGAGGCGTTTGTGTGTTTACAACCGTTACTACCGTCAGACTGGAACCGAGAACTATACGAACAAAACACTACAAATCACATCCCTCTGGTGTTTTCTCCGATTCTTCTTCTTTTAAAAGCTTCCAGTGCCGTGTTAACGCCTCCAGAGTCCGACTTCAGCTCGACTAAACAAACCCCAACACATGACACGTGTCAGGATGAAGAAGCAGAGCGTGAACGACCTCTCCTCGCCTTCGCCAAAATATGCGCCTGTTTATTTTGCTTTGTGTTGTTTATCGGCAGGAGGGAAAGAGGCCGGACAGCACCGAGCCGGACAAACACACAACGAAAAATAAAAAATAAACACCACACACACACGATACTGTGCAGCAAACGGATCTGGAGGAGGAGGAAACGTGTCACCACATCAGAGCCTGTGAAGCAGGATGATCAATCAAACGTACGATATGTGGACAAAAGTATTGGGACACGTTGAATTCAGGTGTTTGTTTTCTAACAGGGTCTGGGATTAAAAAAAAAAAAAAAAAAAAAAAGACTAATATTATTGGTAACTTTGTTTCCAAAATGCCTCAGAGATGGTTTTGACTGATTTTTTTTTTTTATTTTTTTTTTTTTACCATAACTAGGGCTGGGTAAAAAAAAAAATCGATTTAATCAATTTTGGATGGATATCATTTGACTTTTGCATCATCGCTTAATAGTTAATAACACTGATTTTTCACCGCCGACATGGAAGTGTGGCCCAATTCACCCCTTGGCCCCTCCCTCTTACCCCTACCCCTCTGTTTTGCGCATTCACGTGAAGGGGTAGTGCTGTCCCCATTTTCAATTAGACAAAGGGGAGGGGCTAAGGTGAAGGGCTGTATAGGTCTTGAAACAGAGATTTTCCAGGACCACACTACGGACAAAGGGGTAGGAGGAGTTTCACATAATTCTGTTCAGATCATTGGTCGGAGAGAAGTAAACACTGACAAAACGTGCAGCAGTGACGAAAGAAAAACACAAATTTAAGTACTTTCTTTGCAAACAACTGAATCATTGGATCGACTGTTTAATGCCGTTTCACTGTGTTCCAGATCGCATTTCTGTGGTTTATAGTTGATAGACGTAAAAAGATGAACAAAACCCATGGAACACAGATGGTTACAGCTGCTGATGACACGGAGAATATTTACACAAACAAACTTGTCGCATCTATTTATAGCGACATCATTGACGACTGACGTAACAGGTTTGGAAGGGTTGTTCCATTTCATAGGAGAATGTTTCAACCCCTACCCCTTTGGAACTCCATTTCAAGGGGTAGGGCTAAGGGGTGGATTGGGACTGGGTCTTGATCTCACTCGCGACAGTTCTGGAGCTCTGGAGGTCCACCCCGCCTCAAATTCAAACCCACTGTGCAGAGGAACTGGCCGACGGAGGGAGGTCATCCTAGAAATATTAATATTAAGTGAGATGTGAAGAAAGTAGATGGTTAGTTATGGTAGAAAATTATTATTTACAGGCAGAGCATGAAGAATGTTTTCGAAAAATATGTACAGGTAGAACATTTAAAATCATTGTCATGGATTAAAAATAAACCTAATTGAAACCAAACTAACCAATGCAATGATGTTTATCCTAATGTTAAACTATATAACATTAGTCTGTATTCGTCTTTTAGATTTAAGTCGAGGCTTAAATCCAAAGGTGACCGTGCATTCTCCATCAGGGCCCCTCGACTTTGGAACAGCCTGTTCGAGGAAATAAGGCTTGCAGAATCGGTGACATCTTTTAAGTCACTTCTTAAAACACACTTCTATCGACTCCCTTTGATATAATGTTGTCACCTCAGAATGTTGAATTTCTAATGGGGATGCACCGATACCAGTTTTTTCCAGACCGAGTACGAGTACAGTGGTACCTCTACTTACGAACGACTCTTCCTATGAAATTTCCAGGTTACGAAAATCCTTTACGGTAACATATTGACTCTACTAACGAAAGAAATTCCAAGTAACAAAAGGCGCAATTATTCCATGCTTTACGGTACTGTTCCAGTCGGCGCTCGGCGCTGCTCCGCCGTTGGCTATGGCGTGGCCCCCTGGCACACAGAGGGTCCTTCTGTGTGTATACTTGTCTCACACTAGAGTGAATAGTGAAGCAGGAAGTGCAGACACATTTTCGTCAGCTTCCGTTCACTTTTATTCACTATGGGCCCCAAGAAAGTGACAGAGATTTTAATTCTTTATTATTTATGCATTTGTTAGAGGTTTGGATGCATTTTTAGAGTTTAGAAAAAAATTATGTCCAAAGTTTGGGGGGCATTTACATGGAAAACACGTCTCTACTAATGAAATTATCTACTTACGAAACTACTTCCGGAACGGATTAATTTCGTAAGTAGAGGTACCACTACTTCCATTTGAGTTCTTGCCGATACTGAGTACCAATACGAATACTTAATAATCCTATTACAGTTCTTGCTGCTACTGACATTTAATGTGTTGGAATGAGCGTTTGTCAATCAATCCACCAGGGGGCGCCGCTCTTTATTAACCATTCTAGACAAATACCACGAAGAAAAGTAAAGTTTTTTGAAATGAAGAAGAAAGTCAGTAATAACAAACATGGAGCTGACAGAGGGAACACTAACGTGGATACTAATGCTGCAGCGTTTCCACTGGTAAGGTTTAAAAGTGAAGCTTCAGGAGGAAAAGACAAATAAGTGTTCAGTTTCATGTTTTACTTCTGCAGGCAGTGCTCTGGTGGAAAACAGACAGAACTGTGTATACAGAGGACGGACAGAACGCTCCGTCTGTGTCTTTAGCGTTACTTGTAGTCGGCGTTCCTTTTGTCACCGTCGTTTATTTACTTCCATCTCCACACTGCTGACATTACTCTTCTGTACCTGCTGCACTGAACTGGGAATGTCACACTGCCATAAGTGGTATTGGCGCAGTTGTATCAGAGTACTATTACGAGTACAAGTACTAACGCTGAGTATCGGACCTGATACCGATAAAGTATCGGGTATCGGTGAATCTGTATTAACTATTTATTGATACATGATGTTTTAGGTATTCCTTTGACTGAGTTGCCCTTGTTTACATCTTGCATCCTGCTGTTGTGTCCTTTTTACTATGTATGTAAAGCACTTTGCAAACCTGGTTTTTAAAGGTGCTGTATAAATAAAGTTATTATTATTTATTGTTTTGTATCCCACACCCCTGTTAGAAAGGAAACACCTGAGTTCAACGCGTCCCAATACTTTTGTCCATATGGTGTCAAATGCCTTTAAATAAACCAGTGTTTGTGTCTCACTTTCAGGTTTTTGCAAGTGAAGGTGAGGAAGTGTTCAACTTCGTCTCCACAGGTGACATGAACAGGTGCAGCCGTCTCCGTAACATCACAACAAAAGTTAATCAATAATCTTCTGTGGGAGAAGCCACTCAGCTCCACTCCCTCTGAAACTCTCCTCGCTTTGGTTCATCGCCAGATTTCAGCTCGGCAATAAAAGAGAGAAACAGGTGCAGGCGTCTCCTAATAATAATCACCCATATGAATCTAAATCAACAGATTAGTTTCCCTCTCTGGCTGTGAGAAGCCGATCCCCAGTCGCCGCCGGAAAAAAGGAAAATCTGAAAATGATGTTTGGGAGAAGAGAAGCAGGTGCAGGCGGCTCGGTTACAAACACACATTACTGTTATTAGAATAAAAGCTTTAATTCCCCATCGTCTCATTAGCCAATAATGGCTCTGTTCCCTCTGAATGCCACAGCTGATTGGCTGACTCATCTCCGCTAATTCACTTTGTGCTAATGGAAAAGAGGAAGAGCAGAAAAGAGGAGGAGGAGGAGGAAATGTTCTTCGAAAAAACTGGGAAAAGAAAGAAAGCTTTCAAAAATCTGCAGAGAGGAAGCTGGAAAACAATCATTTATCATTTTTACTGTTTGACAGAAAAGCAGAAGCAGCTGGAGAAGAGAGGAGAAAGAACCGAGTGTAAAAGAACCGAGTCAGAAAGAACCGAGTGTAAAAGAACCGAGTGTAAAAGAACCTAGTCAGAAAGAACCGAGTGTAAAAGAACTGTGTCGGAAAGAACAGAGAGTAAAAGAACCGAGTGTAAAAGAACCGAGTCAGAAAGAACTGAGTGTAAAAGAACCGCGTCGGAAAGAACAGAGAGTAAAAGAACCGAGTGTAAAAGAACCTAGTCAGAAAGAACCGAGTGTAAAAGAACTGCGTCGGAAAGAACAGAGAGTAAAAGAACCGAGTCAGAAAGAACGGTGTAAAAGAACCGAGTCAGAAAGAACCAAGTGTAAAAGAACCAATTCTAAAAGAGTAAGTCTAAAAGAACCAAGTCACAAAGAACCGATTCTAAAAGAACCGAGTCCAAAAGAACCTTAGTCTAAAAGAATCGAGTCAGAAAGAACTCATTCTAAAAGAACGAGTCTAACACAACAGGGTCAGAAAAAACCAAGACTGGGATGAGAGGAGGAAGAACTGAGTCTAAAAAAACCAAGACTAAAAGGACCAAGTCAAACATGTCAGAAAGAACAGTTTAAAAGAACTGAATCAGAAAGAACCAAATCTGGAAGAACTGAATCTAAAAGTACTGAGTCTGTGCGGAGACAAAAACCAAGTCAGGAAAAAAAAAAAAAAAAAAAAGAGCGAGAAGAACTAATTCAGGAATCATGAAAGGAACCGAGTCTGGAAGAACTGAGTCGCAACTGATCGAGAACTGAATCTAGAAGAAACAGGAATGACAGAGTCTGAAAACACCACAAAGAACGTTTCAGAAATGAACAACAACAGAGTCAGTAACAATCAAAAAGCACAGAGCCTATGTAGTTACCATGGAAACACCATCATCTTCTACAACATCGATACACCAGCAAAACCCAAGGAGTTGAATCAGTGACAGTGGATGGACACACTGGGTTTATGGTCAGATAATGATAGATTTGACTAAAAAAGAGTCACTTTTTCTGAAGTTTTCTCTGTTTTTGGTACGATGACCTTCGAATGTAATCTCAACATGATGATTAAAGTACAAGATAAGTAAAAGAAATACAGAAAAATACCTGTTATTCACTAAAAAAAATGCATAATATTAGATAAATTATGATAAAAATGTCCTTAAAGTAGCAGTGGGTCTTAAAGGGTTAAAGTATTATTAAAGGAATGATTAGTAGTGGGTTTTTGAAGGAATCCCAGTCACTTATAGGGTTCTACGTTAAAAGGCTTTTAATATTCTCAACTCCTCTTCCTTCTAAGAGCCTCAGATTTCACTCCAGCACAACTCCATACACTGGGTTTCATTGTGAATACTTGTGGTTATTGAATAATCTGGAGAAAGTGCGTCGTTTTCCTTCCTGTGGTCGACCATCATCGTCTAATGACCTGAAAATACTTTTACACATCTGGTAATAAAACATCAGCAACAACGGACATGATTCTGCAGTTCTGTTTTTGTGTTGCGTCATTTTAATTCACAAATCTTCATCATTCTATTACTAAGTGGCACTTGACGTTTGATTGACAGCTGTGACGACCAATCAGGTTCCACATGCACAAATTCACCTGTTTCTGACGCATCTAATTCAGGGACGTTCTTCCTGGTTCCACATTTAGCCCAATTTGATCTCAAATAGGAAGAACCAGTAAAATAATAACATAATAGCCTGGAAATAATGACAAATCCGAGTTTTTCTTTTCTTTTTGTGCAGGGGTTGTGAAATACATTCATATAATAGTTTTCCTGTCAACTTGTTTAAGCTTTGGTAACATTTTAAGAACATTTGTATTTATTTGAGTAGCTAAGTAATTATTTTTTGTTGATGAAAGGCTCATTTATTAATTAAGGACCAATTTATTAATTTTTCTTATCATAAAAGATCAGTTTATATTTCACACAAAAAAAAGTTACTTGAAAAAATGTGGGTTTTTAATGTATTCCAGTTAAATATATGTTGTTTGTTCACAAAGTTTTGAAAATATAAGCAGACAGTTTTGGCACAGGAACAATTTTTGACCATTTTTTCAATCAAAATGTAGAAAAATTGACACTTCAGGGAGTAGTCCACTGTAAAACATTTGAGATCCACTGTTATAGCGCAACAAAAAACCTTAAACTAAGAAAATATTTACATTTCTAAACCATCATTTCACAGAATGACATGAAAAACCAGAAAAAAATGAAATTTCATCAGAAAAATAAGTGTGATTTTAACAATATTGTGCCTCAACCTATCATTAATGTTACACAAACAGGCAGAAAACTGTTAATGCTGTGGAGCTAAAATAAGAAAAACTATAATTTTCCACATCAGCTTCTTATGAACACAATTTAACAGATCAACGTGGATCTACAACTGAATAAAACATTTAATAACAGGCAGAATATTGTTAAAATTATACTTAATTTTCTTTAGTTATTTCCGGTTTTTCACATTTTATTGTTAAAATACACTTTGCTAATGTAAAGCTTTTTATAGAGTAATGTTATTTAGTTTTTCCCTCCACATTAAACCATTATTCATCATTTTTAGGTCAGTATGTCATTATTTTACTTAAAATCAAATTAGTCTGAACGAGGCCGCCAACAGTAACATAAGCAATGTGCACCCATCGATCTGATTGGCTGTGGGAGGGTGATGTCATCAGCGGGGTCGAGACAGGAAGCTGTGCCGGGTCCACGTCCCATGAGGATGGGTGTGAGTGGAGTCATGAGTTTGTGACATTATGGTCTGAAAATACGGGTCTCTACGGTGTAAAGCGTTAAATCACAGCGTTAAGAGCCTCTTTAGGTTAGAGTTTAAGTAAATACGAATGTAAGTCAGTGGAATATCAGTTGAACCTGGTCTTTTAACTGAAAACAACACAGCAGCTACGTCACTACTGAACCTACACTTAAGATATTAACCCTTTCATATATACTGGTCACTACATTGGACATTTCTACAGTTGTTCTCTTCTATATTCATGGGTTTTATTGTTTTAGTTCCATATGATCCAACACAGTGGACACTTATGCACCATCCCATCATACACTGACATTCATACCATTACTATAACTGTACTGTTGTTGATAAACCTGATCTGTACTAACATGTTTGAGTGTAAAAATCAATTGCTGATTATAATTAGACTATAATTCTAATTTTTCTTTAACAAAATGTTGGGTTTTTTTTTATATTGGCTTCATAAAGGGAGTAAAAACATCATATTAGCAGCATTAAAACTGTTTTTATTTCATAGTTTTCATATAGTATACCAGTAAACACGTTTCTTGGCTTCAAAAATGTAATGCATGGTATCCATCTGAGTGGACATTTTTGGAACTGCACAAAAAATATGTTCATAAAAAAGAAAGTCAATTTCATTGTTTTTTCATGCCTAAAGAGGAAAAATTGTCCTATCCTGTCTCTGTACACTTTTGTCTACATGAGCGCTTCCTCTGTTTATGTGAATATAAAGTGTGAGACTGTTACCGTGTGTATGTGGGTGTGTGTGTGTGTGTGTGTGTGGGGGGGGGGGGGGGGGGGCCATGTAAAAAAAAAGAAAAAAAAAAAAGTGGAAAATTTGTGATTAAGGTTCTCAAAGGGTTAATATTATATTCATATGGTGACGGTCACACATTAAATATTAAAATATTTGGAATAAAATATGTATCGACCTCATAACAAGTTGGCACCCTGTTTGTGATGTTAAACTATGAAAACAAAGGCAGACCAAAAAACAAGGAAAAAAAGTATATTCATATGATGTTAACATCGTCTACTAAGTTTCCAAAAATTGCAAAAACATCTGTTAAAAACACATTTTTTAAGATTAGATATGACTGTGAGGAATTTCACAGTTAACACTCGTGGAATACAACCTGTCAGAAAAAAGGACCGGCAGAAAAAAAGCAGAAATAATAATAATAATAATAAATTTTATTTAAAAGCGCATTTCAGGTCACTCAAGGACACTTTACAGAAAATATTAAAACATAGTAACAATAAAAATGGAAACAAACAAAGCAAAACAGTCATCATATAAACCATAAAAACCACAGAAATAAGTGAGAAATTAAATTGTTTCATGTATGAATTTTGAGAACCTTACCTGAGATTTTTGTGGGGTTTTTTCCTCTTTATGCATGAAAAAAAAAATCAATGCAATTGAAATGTTTTTAATGAACCTATTTTTCATGGAGTTACAAAAATGTCCACTCAGCTGGAATAAAACCATCGTTAGAAAGTGATTAACTGTGAAAGTTATGAAATAAAAACACTTTTTAATGCAGCTAATTTGATGTTTGTCACATTTTATCACACTCTAATACTAGTTATTACTGACTTCATGGAGATTATATATAAGAAAATTCTTTAAGAAAACTGTTTATTACAGTCCTGTAATAATTAGCAGCTGATTTCCACTCAAACATGTTCATGTAGATCAGGTTTATGAAGAACAGCACATTTACAGTGATGGTATCAACTGAAATCATGAATATTCAATGGAACAGCTGTAGAATCCTGTCCACTGGAGGGACCGCTGTGCATGAAAGGGTTAAATATAAGAGAAAAACGTATTTACATACAGGTTTCTACAAGTTAAATTTAAGACTTTTATGACCTTTTTAAGACAGAACTGAATTTAATCCCATTACATGTTTTTTTTTTTGCCTACTTTTGCTTTCTTTCTCTCAGTTTTTGTTATAAAATAAACCTTTTCTAGTATATTCCTCCATCCTGTCATCAGTCGGTTTATTAAAGACCCGGACCGGATCAGTGTGTCCTTTATTTGTTTCATTTTCAGCTTCTTCCGTCGTATTTTACTGCCAACAATAGCCCTGTGTAACTTCCTGTAATTTCCAAACTATGTGTAAAGTGTTTTCACACTGGACCTGAACCACATCAGGGTTCACATGGATCTGAACCAAAACCTGGACTTTTATTTGGACCAGAAACCTACTGTTTGATCCACATCCTGGTCCAGGTGAGGAGGTCAGAGTTCCACTGGAGAACGTGTTGAAACACTACGGTGAAGTGAACGTCAGGGAATGTAGTGCGACAATACACACACACAGAGATGTGTGTGTGTGTGTGTGTGTGTGTGTGTGTGTGTGTGTGTGTGTGTGTGCGCGTCTGTTCTCTGTTCTGGTTCCAAAACAAACAGGCCTGAGGGGAGAGAGGAGACACGCTGCACTGACCGCACCTCCCCGACACACAAACCTGCATACACAACACACACACACACACACACTGCATAAAACACACACTGCTCAGACCGCACTTCCCCGACACACAGCACTTTAAACAACGGGATACACACAACACACACTGCACACAACACACACTATACACACAACACACACTATACAGCAGGATACACACAGTGCCAACAACACAACAACCAGACTCCCATGTTCTGATCCGGTCCAGACTCTCGTGTTCAGATCTGGTCCAGACTCTCATGTTCTGATCCGGTCCAGACTCACATGTGCTGTGTGTGTTTGTGCTGGTGTGTGTTTTCGTCTCAGGCTGAACTCAGGCAGTGTTTTGGGCAGTTTATCTGTGACGGAGCAGATGGCCCAGTGTGAGCAGCGATTAGCAGTAATGGAAGATTAAGGTGAGGCTAATGCAGAGGTGTAGTTTACCCACTGTACACACACACACCGACAAATGACCGCAGATACAGACGTGGACTTCAGCCGTGGAGAACTGCATCATTTGGCAGAAATTCCACAAATACCATTTCAGAGGGAGGAAAATCAACCCTGTCCTTTTAGTTCTAGGAAACAATGCTTCATTTCTCCTGTGAACAGTCTCATGTACTTTACCTACATGCTTTTATTATGAAAAAAGACACGACTGACTGCTTATTTTATTAAGATTTACTCAAATACTCTGGTCAGACTCCATAGGAAACCTAGTTAGACATCATCGTGTTCTAATCATGTTTCAGCTGAAGTCACAGACGTCTTCATTCTTTTCATCGGCTTTATTTAAAGGGACAAACAATAACACTGTGGAGTTTAATATAATATAAAGGACAACAAAAGGACTAAACAAACACCTTATTACCCTTAAAGACATAGAACTGTGTTTGTGGTGGCTTCAAAATGACTTTATTCTCTACATTTAGCTGTTCCTAAATCCTTGATCATTGTTATGGCCCTGGCTCATAATTTGTATTTTCTGTATAGTGTGTGTGTGTGTGTGTGTGTGTGTGTGTGTGTGTGTGTGTGT
>JAQQZY010000027.1:5254152-5268413 GCA_030068375.1 Ostorhinchus rueppellii | reverse complement strand
GTCTTTGGATTGTGGGAGGAAACCGGAGTACCCGGAGAAAACCCACGCAGACACGGGGAGAACATGCAAACTCAGAAAGGCCCCAAGGATCACCCGGGAATCGAACCCGGGTCCTTCTTGCTGTGAGGCACGTGTGCTAACCACTGCACCACCGTGTCGCCAACAATTAATGATGTAAAAACCATTTCAATTTGGTTCCACAAACAGACCAAAAAAGTCAAGTCAAGTGGATCAGAAGCAGTAACATACTATTGGAATAAACTATAAACAATGGGGGGGGGGGGGAATGCTAATTTTCTCTGTTTTAGTGTAAATAAATAAATAAGTAAAATTAGATGAAAATTACATTTACAAACCGTCCTTTTACAAAAACTATGAATAACGTGAATAAATATAAACATAACATTTTTGAGGAGGAGCACGTGTATTTTTATCAATATTCTACCTGTTATTCAGAGTTTTGTGTGATTGTAATCTAAGTTCTAATGCACATGTGTAAATGATAAACTGATGATCTGAGGTAGAATATGAGTAAAACTGCACTTGTTTCTCTTCAAACATTTCAAGTTGTTCCTGTTATTCCGATTTTTAAAGGAACGTTGTAGATGTTAGCATTGTCGTAATGTAATTTAACTTTTGTCACTGTTATTATTTCACTGATCCGGCCCACTGGAGATCATACTGGGCTGAACTA
Organism: Ostorhinchus rueppellii; assembly: GCA_030068375.1. Taxonomy (NCBI): domain Eukaryota; kingdom Metazoa; phylum Chordata; class Actinopteri; order Kurtiformes; family Apogonidae; genus Ostorhinchus; species Ostorhinchus rueppellii. The sequence goes on along the minus strand of JAQQZY010000027.1, from coordinate 5,267,719 downwards.
AAATGAGTTTGACACCCCTGATCTGAACCTGCAGCTCTGAACAGATTCAATCTAAACAATCTGACGGGACAAAACTCAGCCGGCAGTTTCATCGTCCAAAAACCTGTAGCGGTGATTTCTGTCCCCCAAAAGACCCACAACACTGTCATCTGCTCACTGTAGACTTTGTGTTTTATTGCATTATGTTTCCTGTAATCTTGTAGCCAGATTACAGAATCCTGCTCCCCTGTATACATGCCATTTAAGAAAAATCAGGTTAGAGCAGCCGGCAGACAGTAAACTGGTTACAGAGTCGTCGTCGCTCCATTTTTCCAGATGCACTTCAGCTTTTTCTGGCATTTAAATCAGACCCAAGCTCCTGCAGAGTTTATTTACCTTTAGCCTTCGAACCGGAGAGTAATCACAACAACAGAGACCCTGAAAACACAACTTGACCCTGAAGGCCACGCGCGGCAGCAGCACAGGGACCAGGCTCTTTCTACACCGTACATACGCATTAAACCAAGATTATTTCAGTCGCAGATAGTGTTGAGTGGCAGTAAACAAACCCAACAATGCTTCAGCATATTAAATGTCAGCAAAGTGCATAAGAGTCGTTATATAAATGATACCGAAGTGCATAAATTAAAGGGAGATTAGCTTCAGTTTAATGTAAGCAGCGCTAAACAGGTTTACAGATAAAAGACGCAATGAGTCCATTTAAACAACAAAACCCATGAATATACAAGAGAATGACTGCCCACTGTAGTGACCAGTATGCAAGAAAGAAAGAAAGAAAAACAATCAATGAATAAATCACAGAGTTATCATTGGAAGCACCTTCCAGACCTTGAAAAATAACACTGAAATTCATCTATTTTCAAGAATTTTAAACAAACATACGAAAGCACAACAATGTTCGATCAATAATCCGCTACAATCAGACCATAACCGACGTTTACCTCCCACATATGAACAAAACTGATGCTTTTAACGCGTTTTACCAGGACACACACACACACACACACACACACACACACACACGTAACAACAGAATAAACATGGGAAAACATCTAAACCAGGTCAGAAACACAGCGGAGGTTTACTTCAGTTTACACAGCAGACTTCAGCTGAAAACACACATTTGTCACTTCCTGAAAACGGTCTCAGTGGAATTGTTTTTGTTATTTTTTGGGAGGTGAGAAAGTACAGATGAACGAGGGGAAGATGAGTTCAAGGACACACGGTAAACACTGAAAACTGCCAAGAATAACTAGTTTCACCTGATTTGAATGTATGAACAGAGGCCGTTTTGCCTCGTCTGGAACAGAATTGAACAATATCTGGAGGTTTTTCTTTTATCTTGTGGGAGTTTATTAATATTCTAAGAGGAAGTAATTATTGAATGAATAGATCGATAAAATTAAAAACAGAGGCAATTATCTTTAAATGATGAAAATGAGGTCAATATATAGTATGAATATGTGGTTCATTATAAATAAATCAAGAAATCATTGACATATATGTATATAGTGTGTATATTATATATGTATATATTACAAATATATACTGTGCATACTGTAATGTTATTATATATTAGTTTACTTTTATGTTTTAGTACTACTCTGTTGTTTCTACTAGTACTTTCTAATGTGAAATTGACAGTTTTATAGATATTGTTATTATTACTTTTTTGTAGTATTTCTTTTATGTCTACATTTGTTGTGCTGCTACTGGAATGTCAATTTCCAGAGGGTTCTGCCCAAGGGATCGATAAAGTCTAATGTAATATAAAGCAATCTAATACAGAGTGCTGAACCACTTCATTACAAAAACAGAGGAATACTGGGGGAAATTTGTGACACAAGTCAATAAGGGGTTAAATGTCGAATCCTGTCAGACCAGAGGTGACATGAACTTTGTGAAACCCCCATCCTAGTTCTAAACCTGGTCCAGGTCATGGTGGTCTGGGTCAGACCGAGGACCAACCAGGACCTGAAACCTGAATCAGGAAGCTGCTCAAGGACGTCGTAGTTCCACGACCACACACACAGAGGAAACCTCAGAACCTTCAGAAGGAGCTAAATGTGGCTCCGACTCCACCCGACAGTTAAAGCAGGATCTGCCCCATCCACAGGCGCCGGCGGGGGACAGGTGCCCTGCTCAAAGGCAACCGGGAAGTGGGTTCTGTGGGACTTTGGGGAGGTTGAGTGAGTGGGTGTGGAGGTCAGATGAAGGTCAGTAGAAGCAGCTTTTATGACGAAACCAAACCAAACACAACAGGTTCAGCCTGAGATGGATTTGTTATTGTTGTGTCTAATGAACTCAGTGAAGATTAAATTCTTCCAAACATTTATTGAATATGTACATAGATTATATTTGTTCCTATTCTTTAATAACCTTTGATTGTGGCAAGTGACTATTTTTGGTCATTTCCACACACACTACAAGACAGTGACAGCAACAGTTACAGTGAGTCAACAATCTGAGGTCCAAGGTGGTCTACAGGGTCTGTAAGGTCCACCTGTGCATGAACAGGAGTGGACCTGCTCTGTTAGGTACCAGGAAGTACTGGTACTAATGTAATGAAGTAATGGTACAAATGTAATAAAGTAATGGTACTAATGTGATGAAGTAATGGTACTAATGTGATGAAGTAATGATACTAATGTAATGATGAAGTAATGGTACTAATGTAATGAGGTAATGGTACTAATGTGATGAAGTAATGATACTAATGTAATGATGAAGTAATGGTACTAATGTGATGTACTGATGTTCAAATGGATCCAGTGGACATGAACAGGGGTCTGGTTCAGCACTTATGTTGGTCAAATGTTCTTAAAATGGTGTTTTAATCTTGTAAAATACATGTTCCTTTCACCTTAATAATATTTATCTTGTATGTTTTATATATACCTTTTGGAATTTTTTGTTTTTTTTGCCACTTATGGCTAAAGAAACAAATATGGTAACTTCACTGATTTTTATTTTCTACATAATAATAATAATAAAAAAAGAAACATTATACAAAAGTAATTTGTACAAAAGTAAAAGTCCTCCAACATTAGGCTACGGTTGAAATTTTGAATTTCAGAGTTTTTCTACAAGTGAATTGTAAAGGGTTGATGAAGTGACCATATTTGGTTCCTTTCCCATAAGAGGCAAAAAAAGCAAGAAGTACATATAAAATATACAAGATAAAGAACTCATGTTGTAATGTTATAATAGTGATGTTCTTTTCACCTTATTTCTGTTTTTCTTGTATTTTTAAATATTACTGTTTTTTTATTATTCCTTTTTTTCTTTTTTTTGCCACTTACAGGTATGTTTTTGGTACAAGGGTCTTCAGTATGAAACATTTTCAAGGATTTCAAGCACCCGTACGAACCCTGTCTGTTAATTGTGTTAATGTTTCTCCACGTTACTAAATGTTTGGTGCATTTGTAGATCCACTATGATCTGTAAGATGTAATGCATATGATAAACTGAAGCATAATATTATTAAAATTGCACTTTTTTTCCAAAATCATTTTAGGTTGTTCCTTTTTTTCATATTTTTTTTAAAGGAAAATTTGTGAATCTAAACATTTTCATCATGTAATTTTGCTTTTTTTTTTCCACCTTAAAACACAGAGAAATGTTTGGTGTTGACATTATTTACAGGTTATTCTGTTGTTACTTGACCGGTCCGACCCACATCAGATCACTTTGGGCTGAACGTGGAACCTGAACTAAAATGAGGTGGACGTTCTTTACTTGTATCAGCAGGTTCTTAGAAAAACAAGACTAAAATAGACCATGAAGAACAAATAAAAGGCTAAAGTTTACATTCCTGGCTCCAAACACGTTGAGTTAATAAATGCACTTAAAGGCAGTCGTCAGGTCTCGGTTCTGGATCCAGCTCAGATCCAGTTAAATAAACCTAATAAGTGAAATTCAATGAGTATTTCAGAGTCGTTCTAAACGCGCTGAACTCCGTGGAATGTTGGGTGAAGAGTTGTTGTGGAGGATAAATGACATTACAGTCTGGACGTGGATCGGTCTGTTTAAGGTGGTCTGGTCTGGACCCGGTCTGGACTCGTCCATAACAACGTAATCTCATGAAGTCCATCGACGCTGAGCCGGCGGCGGCCTCCGTCTGGGTCACATGACCATAAACATACTGTGAAAGGAGTTGGTTTGGTTCGTTGATCAGACAGTTCGTAACCTTCAGTTTCCATATGTCGTCATGACAACGAATAAACAGACTTTAAGTTTGTGAACAAGACGACCTCTGACCTCTGCTCCCAGGATGAAGAGGAAGAAGGGAAAGGAAAAAGGGAATCTGAAGTCAGATGATGTTTAATGAAAAAGGAAGAAAAAAATGAAAAGACAAAAATAGAAATGATGATTAACGTCTAAACTAAAGTGGAAACAACAAATCCAAACTTTATGGTTTTTACTTTATCATCTAGTCACATTTTTGTTTTTAATTTTTTATAAATATTGAGTTTATTCAACTTTACCATGTTTACCATTACCACTGTTGGTCTGTAATTATAGTTAAATATATTGTATTATAAATTGTGCGGACTATCATTTACATAGTTATTAATATACTTCAGTTTTCTTATCTGTTATTTACATTATTCAGACTCTAAACAGATGTTATTATATCATTAAGGAAGTAAAAGTCATGTGTTCTGATGAATAATTGTGAGAAGTGGGTGGGATTTAATACGTTTTCTTCTTCCCACTTCTTTTTGAGCAGCACATATTGAATTTATTTATTACTAATGCACATGGAAATTGCTATTTTGTCTTGACCATCTTTATTTATTAATGTATTTGCTCTGATATTAGTTCCTGATACACAAAAATGCTGATTTTTTTTCTTTTTTTCTCTCCCTTTGGCTCAAAACAAATGAATGAATTAACTTTATTCATACAATTTTACAATTTTTGCAAAATTCTCTTCCTTTTCCAAAGATTTTTGATTGAGGTCATACATTTTTACAATCATAACTATAAAATATTAGTGATTAAACAATTTTGAGCTTTTTAGATATTTTATCTCAAACTATACACATATCTAACAGTCATTCTGCAAACATTACTCTCGAAATAATCATGTATAATGGTTGGAAAAAAAAACAGTCAATATTTAATTTTTTCCCCTATAAATTTCAAATGATATCCTTAAACTTTGTCATTTTTCATCAACTTTTTCCTTTTTCTGTTACTTTAAGATAATTATGATTCCTTTTTGTAAATTTCTCATAATATTACACCTTTGATCAATGTTTAAGACACTTATAATGATGCAAAATGTAATATTTATGTAGATATTTGACTAATTTAGACCTGAAAAGACCTAATGTCGATAAAATAGATGTAAAATATATTAATCAAAACAGATAAATAGATCAAATGAAATGAAAAAAGAAGAATATTAGGGGCTAAAGTTCCTTATTTGGACTAAAAATGGCTGAACAGAAAAGTCCTGGTGATTGGTGACTATTTTCTTTGTAAACGCACTGAACCCGGATCCTGAACTCACAGACCGACATAAAACCAGCAGAGTTTGAGTTATGACTTGTTGTTTTTCCGTCTGTCATAACACAGTGAGGACGGATCTGGACACTAACGGCCTCCGCGGTGGGTCCCACTCTGCAACACAGCTAAGAATTATGGGATATCCCTGCTGTTGGTGCTACAGAGGAGAAGAAGAGTCCGATTCCGAATGATTTCTGAGCTCGGATATATGAAACAGAGGAGGAAAATATAGAAATGAACAGGCCTGGAGGAATATTTATAATACTGATGAATCTGTTTGGTCTGAAAAAAAAAATTAATTAAAACAAGTCATAAAAATAACTTTATATATGTAAAAATTATCGGAATTTATTTATTTATTACCGTGGGAATCTAACCTGACTGTCTGTTTTAGTTTTTTATTACAATATTTTCTTTATTACCTCCGCCAAGGAGGTTATGTTTTACTGTGCGTTTGTTTGTTTGTTACCGACTTTGTTTTTTAGCAACATAACTCAAAAAGTTATGGACGGAGTTTGATAAAATTGTCAGGAACTGTTGGAAATGACACAAGGAAGAACTGATTCAATTTTGAGGATGATCCAGAAGAAATCCTGCATTCTGGATCACTGAAGTTTTCCTTAATATTGCAGTAAATGGAGCATAAAAGTTTGATCATCAATATTTCAGGTGATTACTGGTGTTTATTTACAGATATATTCATTATTATTATATGTTACTCTCTATCTTGTACTAAATAATAACATTATTCAGTTTCCTGGTGTGTCCTCACATATCGCACCGTGTTTCTGTTAAAACTTTTCTTCTTTGCTTGTTATAACATCCATCCATGTTCATTTTTCATATTCCAAACAAGAGTTTTGGTGAAGTTTTTATGCGCAAGTTATATCTGCGATATTTGAGGATCAATGGAAAAGCAACTATTGTGGCTGATGTCTGGTTCTGGTACTTATTATGATAATTATTTATCTTTACGTCATGTAATAGTGGAATACATGTCATTCTTAAGCCGTTTAATGACAAAATAAAAGCACTGACTCTAAAAGTAAAAAAAAATACTACAAATCTGATGCAAAGTCAACATTTTTTAAATAAGTTATGACGCGTTGCAGCCTAACTACAGTACTTTTATGTGAATTACTGCAGAATAATATGTAAATACTGTAAGAAATCAAATATAGCTGCATGTTTTTGGAAACAGACGTGGATTTTTGTGGGTTAAACAGTAAAAATTAGCCTTTAAATAATGAGGATAAACTTCTTTTAAACGTCGCCTTTCGTTTATTTATTTATTTATTTTGTTAAATGTGATAAATCTATCATCGTTATCGTCTGATGATCAGAAGCTACGATTGGTTGATAAACTCATGGAGTCCCTGACATTTAGACACAGTCACGTCTGATGTTTTATATTTATTCCTCCTCTGTGGGTTTTTTTTTTGGTTTTTTTTACTCCTCATCCCTCAGCTCAGTTTCTTTCCGGACAGTTTGTCTCCGTTTTCAGCCAAATTACCAATTTACTGTCGCCTTCTTAATTTAATTCATTAAAGTCCGAGCACAGCGACGGCCAATTACGGCGGCCCGGAGGAAAAATCGCTGGAATGCTTTGTAGAGGTGAAGAAATGAACGACGTGAAACCAGTACAAACAGGAAGAAGAGAAACAGCAGCAGCGAGAGAAACATAATGACTAAGAACACAAGTACAGGACAACGGATCAATACGCCGATGTTAAACAGACTGAAAAATGTATTTGTGTTCTGTACAAAGCCCCACAGGGATGTTTTTATTTATATTCTGGCTTCAACACGCTGAGGCTTAAGTGCAAAATAAAAATTCTAGTTTTTACTTTGTGTCATTTGGCATCAAAATATTGAGTTTTTCCAGGTTTCAACTGCTCAAAGTGGATTTTTGATTAAATTTTGATTAAAATATGGAGATTTTTTTTCCAGCTTTCATTTGTATTTTCAGCTACTCTGATGGTTTTTACATCCTCCTGAGACTCAGAAATGGATTTTTGTCTCCTGTAGAGAACAACATGCAAGTCAAAATAATATAAAAGTAAACTAATAAACCAGTTAATAAAGGCTTTGGGTTATGAATCAATAAATCTGCATCAGAACATTAAAGTACAAACAGATATTTTGATACAATGGAATAATTTGCAGGACTTGAAACTGTCAAAAATTATAGTTTTATCGGAATTTAAGTCAAATAATGAAAGAACAGAAAATAATACACTTAGTTAATGCAAAAAAAATGAGATTTTTTTCAGATTTCACTTTTATTTTCAATTCTTCAGATGCTTTTTATATCCTCCTGAGGAACACCAAAGGATTTTCATCAGGACAAGAGTTAAAAAAAAATACAAAAACCTGCTGTCCACTACAAAGGACATACCATGAAAAATAAAATAAAATAAAAAATCTTAAAAAAAACAAAAAACAGTTGCATTATACTGTTTCCAATCAAGGCAATGTCTTTAAAAACATGAGCCAATCAACATTTGTTTTCCAATTCATCTTATTAAAGTCTGTAATATTGGGATCATTTCATAGTTCATTTCCAAAGTAAATTGTACATCAGTGTAAATATCTAATTAACTCTTCGTCGACCGTTACAACTGCTGAGGGACTCCTAGAACTAAGGTGATAAAAATATAATTAGCATAATACAATTTGATGACACTATAATTAATTTTATAGTGACATTTTTATTATATTTACCTCATCAGCTAAACATGTACAAACTGTTTTGACTAAACTTAATGTATTTTTTCAGAAAACACAATGGGAAGCTGCTGTCGGGTGTGTTTTTGACTTAATTCGTGATATGTTTTTGTCTTGCTGTGTCTTTTCTGTTTTCATTCTGTTACATATTTTACATTCTAATATCTTTTATGTAGTTTTTATGTAATATCTTACTTTTTTTTAACTTGGCTTTCACAACTGAAAACCACAAACAACTGTCTGGTTTCTCCAACGACTCCAAGGACTACAACTCATTTCAATCTGAACGAAATAATTACAGTCCTAAATTTTGATATTAACTGATGTGAACAGGTTGATCTTGATACTATTTTTGGGATGGTTTGTCTCAGAACCACTGATCGAATCCATAAATCTCATCATTGACCTCATGACCACGGAAAGAATAATTATTACTTGCTAATATTTCCCAGAATAACATCAAAAATCTGTAAAGTACAACCTCATCCTCCAAATGAAACTAGAACATACAAATATCTTTACACTAGAATCACCTAGAACCTTCTGAAATTAACCTATGAAGACCCAGTGACACCTTTGTGTCAGTTCCCAAATAAAGTTTTCTCTATATTTAACTTTTTAAAAAGTGATTTATCAGTATTTATTCTTAGATTGTCTTCTGTGTTTTGCTTTTTATCAGAATTTAACAAGTATTTCCAAAAGCGTCAATTAAAGTTGAGGGTCATTGTATCAAAATGTGCAAAAAAAGTGACTTTTTCCATCATATCTCTCATTAACTGAACATAAACCAAGCATCTCCATCCACTGTTATTGATCCAACTCCATGGGTTTTACTGGTGAATCATTGTTGTAGAAGATGACGGTGTTTCCATGGTAACTACAGAGCCTCTGAACATCCCAAACGGTCATATCTGATGACCATGAAAATATGAAGAACTGTATTTTACACCGATTATTGACATCCATTGATAGGATTAATGGACGAACAGGTGTTAAACAGTTTAGATCAATAGATGGTTATGGTTGATGGTAGATGTTTGGGTCTTTATGGGTTAAATAAATAAATATCATACACTCTATTTCTAATCAACCCTGACCGTTCTACAAACCTTCATTTCCATACCTCTGACATTACTGGACTGAAAGTGCTTTCCAAATGTCAGTCAATGATCTACCTCCTTGTTTGACAAATGAAAATGTCACATTTTTGTTGAATAAATCACCAACATCTGCCGTCACTTCAGAAACCTGAATCTCTGAAACCAACAGCTGCCTTTAAAAGCTCTTCTGACCGCACAATCGCTTCCACTTTCCAGCCTCCGAATGATGAATTTTAATTGGCTCAAAACTAAAAATGGACTCTGGGCGATGTGAATGAATCTTGTTTGCGCTCACCCCGCTCGGCCCGTCCGCCTACACAGCTGCTGCTTTAATATTCACTCGCTGGGGTAGATATTCTGCTGAAACCTGAGACCTGACCTCCACCACGACGGCTGGAGGGAGGTGGAGGAACTGGGGGGAGGAGGAGGAACTGGAGGGAGGTGAAGGAATGGGGGAATGGAGGGAGAGAGGAGGAACTGGAGAGAGGTGGAGGACCCAGACAGAGGTGAGGGAGTGGAGGGGAGGTGGAGGAACTGAAAGGAGGTATAGGAATTGAAGGGAGGTGGAGGAACTGGAGAGAAATGGAGGAATGGGGGGGGGGAGAGGACCTTAGGGAGGTGGTGGTGGAGGAATGGCCAGAGGTGCTGTCTCTGCACTGAGCCCACTGGTTTGAGACTCTGGTGGAGCTGGTTCTATTTTTATGCATCCACCCAACGGTTTCCACCTTAACTGCCAGAGGGAGACAATAAACAACCACATCTGGAGTGTTTCATGTCTGAGTTAACCACAACTCCAGAAAATAGAACCAGCGTCCCTGGAGCTCACCAGTATGTTCTATCAACAATCAATACCAGTACCATGAACTTATATGTCTTCAAGTTCACGAATTAGTTCGTCCAATGCCTGGTCTTGTGTTTCCTTGGTTTTTATTTTTCGTTTTTATGTTGTGTGTTTTTGTTTGTGTAAATGTTATTATTGTTGTAATAAAATTAAAAAAAAAAAAAAAAAAAAAAAAAGGCTGTGTGAGGATGTGTGAGGTTCTGTTCTATGTTCCAGTCCTGTGGTGTGGATGTAATAGAAGTGGGCGGGACTTTCACTGGAGGAGAACTCCACTCATCCAATCACAGCCCAAATATGACTTCTGTCAGTGATCAGTAGGAACTATATTGATATGTGGAACCATGTGATGTAATAAACCATCAAAATATGGACCAGTAGAAGACACACTTTTAATATTCGACAAATTCATTAAAAAAAAAAACAAGAATATAAATTTCTCTAAACTTTCAAGAAACTCCAAGAAAGCTGCATTTAAACTTTGAAATGAATCCAACCAGACTGTAAAGCGGTACTTCCGACATATTTCAGCCCCAGAATTCCTCATTAGAAATCTTCTCCGTGGTATAAAAAAAAAAGTCGTCCTAATTCATATTCTTATAAGTTCCAGACTTTTAGATAAACACACCTAAACATGCTAAAAAGGTTTGTAGAAGAATGTCAAGAGTGCATTCTTTGGGGGTTTTCCCACAAGAAGAATTGTTATTTCAACTTAAAAAAAAAATAAAAAAAAATAAAATAAAATAATAATAATAATAATAATAATAATAATAATAATAATAATAATAATAATAATAATAATAATAATAATTTGACATCATTTGGAACCATTATTAAAACTGGAGAGGCTAGATGATAAATAAACAACATCCAACCCCTAAAAACCCAAACCATCTACTGATCTAAACTGTTTAATACCTGTTGATCCATTAATTCTATCAATACATTTAAATAACTGGTGTAAAATACTTTGGCATCTTTTCATGGTCATCAGATATGACCCATTGGGACATTCAGAAGCTCCGTAGTTACCATGGAAACACCGTCATCTTCTACAACGTTGATTCATCAGTAAAAACCATGGAGTTGGATCAATGACCGTGGATGGACACACTGGGTTTATGTTCAGTTCATGAGAGATTTGACTGAAAAAGTCACTTTTTCTTCAGTTTTCTCTGTTTTTGATAAAAAATGAACCTCAACTTTAATCTGAGTTTTAATGAACATCTACGTGATCAGTGAATTAAATACAGGAAAATACTTCATGTCCACTGAAAAAAAGTAAAACACAGAGAATAATGTTATAATAAATGATGATAAATCAGTTAAGAATGGGTTCATAGTTGCCTATATTGGAAACAGTATGATGAAACTGTTTCAGATTTTTCATTTTATTTATTTTATTTTTGATGATCTGCCCTTTGTAGTGGACTGCAGTTTTAGTTTTTCTGTTTCTTGGTTTCTTTTTAACTCTTGTCCTCTACAGTAGATGAAAATCCTTTGCTGGTTCTCAGGAGGATATAAAAGCACCAGAGTAGTCGAAAATGAAAGTGTTATGTTTAGTCAATGATATTTTTGCTGAAAATGTAAGTTTTGCCTCATTTTTTTCCCTGATTTGATATAATAACCTTTGAATGTTCTCTAAGCTTTTACAAACATCTACATGACCAGTGAATTAAATATCAGAAAATACATGGTGTAAACTGAAAAACCTTCAAATAAAGAGGATAATGTTACAATTAATGGTGATAAGCTATTTACAAAAAGTTAAATATAAAGGGAAAATCCATTTGGGAAGTGGCATAAAAGTCCTACTGGGTGTTTATGGGTTAAAGACCAAACTAAACGTGTTGTTCAGTCTGTTTTGATGCTCCACACATGAAGGTTTTCCATGTCATTTATTTATCTTTATGGTGGATTCCAGTGAACGTGAGTAAAATAATGCTGTCGTTGTTCCCAAACCACATCCAGGTCTGTGTTCAGACTAAAGCTGCTCCCGTCACAATAGTGAGGCTGAGTGGATGGCAGGCCACCAACACTGTGTAAATACTGTGGGTCTTCATAAAGAGGCTGCTCAAATGACCTGTGACCTTGTTTTCTACAGGAGGACACATCAGACCTTTGGGTTTTGTTTAGGGGGGCTCTTAAGTGGTCTTAGTGATCCTCTAGAGCCCGGTCTGTTGTTTCACTCGATACACTGGAACAAAACCTGAAGACTTTAGATTTGAAGCGTCTATTTAACCCGTTAACAGAAGCTTCTAGTTTCTTTCTGTTTCATGTGTAAAGGCTTGAAGGAGGATGAACACACTGAATGATATCAAACATCTGAGAGTTTCAGCCACAGAAAGCCAACACTGAGACCAGTGGTGTCAAACATACGGCCTGTGGGACAAAACCGGCCCGCTGAAGGGTCCGATCCGGCCGGTGGGATGGATTAGTGAAAAGTAAAATGTACAGTGAACATGTTCGAAGTTAAGGATGTTAATATCATTTTAGTTCAGGGTCCAGTTGAAGTGGGTCAGACCAGTCTAATTACTCATAAGAACCTGTAAATAATGACAACAACAAAGGCTGTGGGAGTGAAAAAAGGTTGGTTGGTTTGTTGGTTGGGTGGGTGGGTGGGTGGGTTGGCGGGTGGTGGTTGGTTGGTTGGTTGGTTGGTTTGTTGGTGTGGGTTGGCTGGCTGGTTGGTGGGGGTTGGTGGGTTGGTTGGTTGGCGGGTGGGGGTGGGTTGGTTGGTTGGTTTGTTGGTCTGGGTTGGCTGGCTGGCTGGTTGGTGGGGGTTGGTTGGTTGGTTGGCAGGTGGGGGTGGGTTGGTTGGTTGGTTGGTTTGTTGGTCTGGGTTGGCAGGTGGGTTGGTTAGTGGGTTGATTGGTTGGTGGGTGGGTGAGTTGACTATTAATCCCAAAAGGGGAAATTCAAAATATGGTCCTGCTCCATAGAAACAGTCATAACCACAGCAAGAATTTAAAAAAAAAATTGAGTGTAAATAGCTCAAAATAAATTAGATTAAAAAGAAAAGTATAATTAAAAAAAAGACAGAAGAGAAAGTGTTCGACCTAACAGATAAAACAGAAAACGTGTTTACATCACCAGGTGGCTGGGCTGAGAATGTTCAGGAAGGTGAACTCTAAACCGTTGCATCTCACCCACCTCAGTCATGTGTTTTATCCAGTTTTTTTAATCTACTTTTATTGGACATATTATATGTTTATTTATCTGTATTACTGCCTTCTGTCTCTAATGCTAGTTGTCTGTTGGGATGAGTAAGTGTGTTTTATTTTATTACCCCGTCATAACCAACTAACTTCCTGCAAAGGATCAATAAAGTATCTATCTATCTATCTATCTATCTATCTATCTATCTATCTATCTATCTATCTAT
>JAQQZY010000027.1:5196601-5210507 GCA_030068375.1 Ostorhinchus rueppellii | reverse complement strand
GTGTGTGTGTGTGTGTGTGTGTGTGTGTGTGTGTGTGTGTGTGTGTGTGTGTGTGTGTGTGTGTGTGTGTGATGGAGCAGATAGAGGTATTGATCTGTTTCTGTCTGTCTTCTCACTGTTCTGCTCATAAAGCTTCAGCAGCTCCTGTAACACTGAGCTCGATGGAAACTTCACTCTCCTCTTGGCAGCCATTTATACTGTTTACGTTTGATTGACAGCTCACTCACAACACCGCTTTCCACCCAAGTAGAGATCTCTTCATCTTAAACCCTGCATCCTGTTGCTGCCTGCAGCGTGGGGGGGGGGGCGCGTCCCACTGGGCATTGAACCCTCGACTCCAGCATCGCCGCTTCATATCATCCCCCTAGTTTTCGACTCGGACGAACCAATCGATGCGAGAGAATATGAGAAAGTGAAAGCGGGGAAACAGGAGAGCTACGATTCCTCTGGCGTAGGTCGTTTTTCTGTCACATCTGTAAAGTTCAGGCGTCTGGGAGTGGAAAAAGCTGCCACACAGTGGACCGATCACGTCTACATTGAGTCATCTAGAATTTAAAGCAACGCGTTTGTTTGCAAATGATCTGCAGCCACACCAGTATTTACAGAACAGAGAGTAGAGCCATATGTAGAATATTGAAAAGGATAAATATTTTTCATTTAATCACGTGTTTAAATAACAAATCTGCATGACACATAGTGAGAAGGACGGTCAAACAACCAAAACAGCTTCATTAATAAAACTATGAGCCATATACGACTAGATTAATGCATTTATAATCTATTTAACTCTTGATCAGCTAAGATAGGGGTGTCAAATATATGATCTGTGGACCAAAGTGGGCCCACCATGGACTCCAATCCGGCCCGTGGGATGAATTTTCGAAAAGAGCGAAATTTACACTGAAAGCATTAACAGTCAATAGTGTCAAACTCCAGAGACTCCCTCCCTTCCAGTAACAAAAACATCAGTGGTAAAATTTATACAGCTTTGAATTCAAAAGACAATAAGATATATTTTCACGAAAAAAAATCAATGAGAGAGGAACCTGCCAGAGGAAATACCAAATGAGATCTGGTCAGAGGGATGGAAATCTGAAAACTGTACAAACTGACGATCATGGAGGGGTTTTTGTTGGAAATGTCTGACCTGTTTCTTCATTACACCTGCACGAAAATCACATTTTTCTGGAGTTCATTTTTCCTGCTGGAGGGAGTGCGGTTCACTGGAGGCAGATGAAACACATGTGTTCGGGTTTGTCCTGGCATTGTTGGCTTTTGGGGAGAGGTGATTAAATGGATGTATTCAGTTTTTGGTGTTCATTTTGACAAGTCATTGGTTACTTTGTTTTTTAGCATTCCCCCAAAGGAATTATGTAAAAGTGACGTATATGGATTTAGAATACTGCCATCTCCAAATATTGGCTTAAAAAGGGACCTTCCCTCAATCTCCTTGGTGATAAAACTTGTCAAACCAGATCCGTTTAATGTAAATGATGACCTATAATCTCCACCTACAACAGCACGAGGGTGTAAAGAACTGGAAAAAAAAGGGACTTTTTCATTCAATCTGTGGACAGTAAACAATTTGTAAATGTCTGAATGTACCTGTGACCATTTCTGTGTGTTTTGTGCCTTATATTAAAACACTCAAAAATAAAGTAAAACAAAAAAATAGTGTCAAACTCATTTCAGCCTTATTTGATCAGATCAGTATAATATTAGCAAATTCACCTGTAAATAATGACAACTCCAAATACCAAAGTGCTCAATTTGAACATTCAGCCTATTACTAAATGTGTTGTGCCTTTGTAGAGCCACTGTCACCTATAATGCACAATACAGCCTATAAATGATAAGTTGAGGCATAACATGGTTAAATTTGCATGTATTTTTTTAAGGAATTCCAGATTATTCATTATTTTTTGCACGAGGAATGTTTGTACATAGACATTTTAACATTTTCATCATTTAATTGTACGTTATTTGTACTAAAACAAAGAGAAAAATTGGAATTGTCAATATTTATAAGCTATTTTTCTATGATTTTACTCAAGGTCATATTAGGCTGAATGTGTCCCCAGAACTAAAGTGAGTTTGACGCAGCTGGGTTAAGATCTCAAAAGGAGTAATCTTGATTTTGTGATTAAGGCATATTTCATGATTTCCAGAAAGCAAAATCTGAATTAAAATCACATTATTTTTGATATATTATACAGCTCAAAGATATACTAGTGAAAACTGGCTTTGAATTAAATACTTTTTATCAAAAACTTCATATTTTCACCCTGATAAATGTGTCAATTTCCTCTATAAGCCTAGTAAATACATATGCAATCATCAGTAAAAAGTTAAATTGCTTACGTTTCACTAGAATAAAATAGTGCAGCTTCAGTACACATCCCTAAATAAGTCACTAGTAAAGCAAACCTACTAAAGCTGCAACAGGCTGCAGTTTTTTTTATCCTTAACAAAACAACAAACACTGTTTTCTCAAATTCAATCAAATCTACAGGTGAATTTTGTCTAAAAACCCCCCCCCAAAAAACACCAATTTACTATAATTTAAGGGACATACAGGATACTTATTCACAGAAATCCCACCAATCTCAATAATCAATCATCAAAGCAGATCCTGACACCACGAGGAACTGACCAAAACCTGAAAATGAGAGAGAAACGGGAAAACAAGCCAGTTCTGTGGCCTTTTTCAGCTACAGAAAGGACGACAGACCAAAAACAAGCACTTAATCAACAAAAGAAAGGATGGCTTTTTGAAAATTATTATTATTTTAGCTTTTCAAGTGCACTCCTCTGCAACATCACCCATTAATTCAGAAAAGGTTAATTACCTCCAAATAGAGCTATTCAAGTCATCTGGTGAGAATTAAGTTACCTCTATTTTTAGGGCTTTTATTGCAAAATGCAGAAACAAAAACGGAGGTAAAATGAGCGTCGGCTGCTATTGTTTTAATCTGCTTGGAAAGCAATACCCAGCTTCCACTTATGACTGTATTTTTTTCATTACTGACCCACATTTGCCACATTAGTTTATAGCTTTTTCACATTGTGGGCTGTTAGCACTTCTGCCTCACAGCTGAACGGTTGTGGGTTTGATTCCCATTCACACCAGAGGCTTTTCTATGTTGAATTTACCTGTTGTTTCTGCACAATGCCAGTTTCTTACGCCATTAAAAACAGATATATAGATTAATTCTCCTGTTGATGAGCCCGTTGCATGCACACTCCAATCATTATCCGATTTCTGGAGTTAACAGATTATATGACCAGTATAATTTGATCTGTTTTATCAAATAACAGCAGTAATCTTATTATTGGATTAACTAATCTGGATTTCTCCTCAATACTCTGATGTCTTCATGCATGTATACCTGTTAATCAGGTTTATTTCATTCTATTATATCCACATATGTGTAAAAACAATTTGAATCACAGAAAACAGAAGTGGCGTAGTCAAATGTAAGCAGAAGACAATAATAGGAAGTTTGACCATAACTACGTACATACATACTCTGAAATATGTTATTATATATTATATACATATTGTTATGATTATATAACATATTTCTAAAGTACATGTAAACACATCAGATCTGATTATTACAATTATCTGATTCCTCAGTTCTTGGATTTTTACTCGTCATGTAGACGAGTTTAGTCACCCTGACCACAGTACGGCTAACGCTAATACTAATGCTAACTACTTTGTGTGTATTAGGATGGGAAAAGGGTAAGTCATGTAGTCACACTTCTGAACTGTAAGTAAACACATTGTATCTGATATTACAATTATCTGATCACTCCCAACCCCAGTTATCAGATTTTTACGGTCACGTAAACTAGCTCGGTAACCCTGAATACAGTACAGCTAATGCTAATGCTAAGTACTCTGTGTATATCAGGGTGGGAAAAGTGTAAGTCATGTAGTCACGCTTCTGAACTGTATGTAAATGCATCATATCTGATTATTACAGTTATATGATTACTCCCAGTTATCAGACTTTTAGGGACATGTAAACATGATCAGTGACCTTGACCATGGTACAGCTAATTCTGATGCTAATGCTAATGCTAATACTAGATACCGTGTGTGTATTAGGATGCAGAGATCAGTGAATGATCCAATTCTGGTGCAGGATCACAGTTCTGAATCAGCTGATAACCAAAAGTCCTTTATCAGTTAATCTGTTCATTGTTTAATCCGTCAAACATTAAGGTGATAATTGATCTGACGTTGACTAAAAAAGCTGCAAATCCTGAATAAAAACATCTTGAAAGCACCAGCTGAACCTCCTGTCTTTGAACAGACCCATCAGCCTCTTATCTCCGTCCATCTGCCTCCGTCTCTCCGTCAGCCCACCCTGAAGCTCTGGGCGTCCGATTGACCCCAGAGCCCGACCCCCCTGCAACCCGAGCCCTCATCACCCTCCATGTGTGTGTGTCTTCTACCCAGGAAACGGCAGCACAATGTGTCTTTGTTGTGTGTTTATTGGAGCCTGTGATTCACACAGAGCCTCGGTCACAGCGATGGATGGGTGAGGAGGGGTCAGCGAGGGGTGGGGATGATGGTGGCGGTGGATGCAGATGGAGGTGATGCAGGGGGTGGGGGTCTTGCGGTTGTGACAGTGGGACAGGGTGCGTTGGGTTTGTGGGTCCTGGGTGTGGGGTGGCAGGAGCTGGGTGGGGTTTTTCCTCGGAACAATACGGGACAGAAATATGAGTAGAAGGCTGCGTTTGCAAGATTTTTTCCCGTGACATTAAAAAAAAAAAGAGGAATTTTCAGCAGATGACTTGAATAGCTCTATTTGGAGATAATTAACCTTTATGCAATGAATGGGGTGATTTTGCAGAGGAGTTCAGTGCGGAAAAAAATCTGTCCTTTTGTTGAAAAAGTGCTCGTCTTTCGTCGATATCGTCCTTTCTGCAGCTGAAATTGTTACAAAAAACTGACAATGCACTTCTTTTTGGATACAAATATTACTTTTCTGCATTTTTCTCATCATTTTCAGCTGCTGGACGCCTCGAAATGACAGGATCTGCTTCAGTTGTTTGTTAAAATGATCAAAATAATAGCCAAAAATCATGTGCTATCAGACATAATTTACTTGTGGCTTTGACAAAAAATGAAAACTGAGCAAGTGTGTTTTTTGTGTCCAGCTGGAAAAAAAAGTTGGGAGTATTGTGTGAATAGATTCCAATATATTGTGCAGCCCAAGTAGAGTTGAAGACGGTCATTAAAAAACACACCGTGGTAAAGCAAATCATTAAAACTAAAACACAGGCAGAATGAAATATCCTCTAATTTCATTTTACTGCTTTTATCCTCCTGCAAAGCACCAAAATAGGGCTGCAAAAATTAATTCTATGACTTCATATAGAGGACTTAAAGGCTTAAATTATTCCTTCATCATGAGCTGAAACTTAGGATATCGTTTTTTCAAGCATAACACTTACTACATGAGCTGAAATGTTTCTTCTGTGATGCATTTCATAACCGGTCTGAGCTGCACAGATGAGGATTCTGGACATATGAAACATGCGCCATCCACAGTCATGTACATATTTTTGCAAAACCAATTTTATTCCCTATGTTTTGGTCTCCTGTCTACGTGTAAACTGCATTTTAAGTCACAAAACCATTTTTAAACAACAATTTTTAAAGCCTAGATTTTCTACATCCAGTATTATCAACAGCAGGGGTGTCAAACATACGGCCCACAAGCCAAAACCGACCTTGCAAAGGTTCCACTCCAGCACACAGGATGAATTTGTGAAGTCCAAAAATAACTTTTCCAAAAATAGCTTTTCCATTGACCCTCATATTGCACGAATATAATTTGTGTATAAAAATCTGCCCAATGGACAGACAACAATTTCGTCAAAACTCACATTTTTCCATCAAAAGTTTTTGTGCCGGTACAAGGCGGTTTTTCCAACTTAGTGAAATTGGTAAATTGTGGAAAACTGCAATGGAAAGACCCTTTTCGGCAACTAAAGTCACACACAAAAAAAAAAAAAACAGATGTTGAGGGCTGTTATAACAAGTGAAGAAGAGTTTTAAAAGAAACATGTGAGGACACACCAGGAAACTGAATATTTTTTTTAATTTAGTATGGGATAGAGGGGTGATATATAATAACAATGAATATATCTGTAAATCTATGTGATATTTACATTCGTCACCATGTTTATGGAATGACTTCTCATGTCATCTCACAAGAATAAATAAACAAATCAATGCATTTGTGATTTAATGGAAAAACCGTTATGCACTTTTGTTTTTTCAACATTTAATAAATATCGGTAAAGTTTCCAACATATGTCCAATGGAAAAGCTACTACTGTTGATGTCAACAGTCAAGGGTGTCGACTTGTTTTAGTTCAGGGGCCACACACAGACTAATGTGATCACATGTAAAATAATAGCATAATGACCATTCCACAATAAAATGTCAACAGCCTGAAAATTAAGTGCAATTTTAACAATAATCTGCCTGTTACTAAATGTTTTGTGCATTTGTAGGTCCACTACGATCTGTAAGTTGTGTTAATAAGATGAGACATAGCCTAATATTGTAGAAATTATTCTTATTTTAGTTTCAAACTCCAAGCTTTTTAGAAATTTGAACAATATCATGCCTGTTACCAAATGTTTGGGTAACATTGTTTGTAATGCACATAATATTGTTAAAATAGCGCAAATTTTATTTTAGAAATGTAATTTTTTTGCAGTTTTTCACACCTTTTTAGTGAAAGTACGGCCTGCAAATGTATGTATTTTCAAAATTTAATGTATTTTATTGTATCAAAACAAAGAAAAAAACTTGGAGTTGTCATTATTTATAGCTTATAATGCTAGTATTTTACCGATTCAACTAACCTGAGATCAAATCAGGGTGAATGTGGCTCCTAAACTAAAATGAGTTTGACACCCCTGATGTACAGCGTTTCCTAGAGTTATACCCGTCTATGGAGTGTTGTTTTCCTTTCTATTTTTTTTTTCGTGACTGTGTGTGTTCATGTCGAGCTCCTGCTCCCATCCAGTCATGCTTTCTACAGTTTCCCCTTCATAATGACATCAATATGATTTCATTCATAATAAAATTTAGTTTGTGAGAGTAGAGTCAAGAGTTCAAGCAGTCACATGGTTTTCATTCACCGTGGGAGCAACACCAGGAAAACTGAAAAAAACAAAACCCGACCAGGAGAGATCACACTGGATCCACACCATCGACAGTTACAGTCCAAGAAAGTTAACTTGTACAGAAAATAATTCTAGTAGCAAGTCAATTCAACTATAAATGGGTCATTTTTTTGCTTGCATTAAACCAAAAACTACAAGTCTACTTCATTTATTTCTTCAGAACATGCAAAGAAACTAAATAAAACAAAAACAAAACAACATTTAAATTAACAGAATTTATCTTCAAGTACAAATACCTCCACATTTGCATGGTCGAAAAGAAGTATGAAGAAGTATAAACTTATTTTTGTAGATGATGTGCTGGTGTAGAGACTCTTACATCACATACCTCTACACAGAAGTGATGAAAAAAGTGTTTCAGGTATCAAATAAATGAAACCACAGTCATTTAATGAAGGGGCTAAACTTAAAAAGTGCCCAACATCAGTGCTACATCCAACTTATTTTGCATTAATTATCAAAATATGAGAATTATTTTGTTGGAGCTGCTGCTAGCATTAAAACCTATCTGTAGGGAGTCTTCATTGCTAGCTATTTCAAAACACCCCGAAAACACTAGCATTGTTCGTTGTCAAGTCTGTTCGAGTATGAAAGTGGGTGTTACAGGGTCAAAACAGTAACTGGCGGTGTGGAAGGAATTCTAATGCTATCCAAAAAACATAGAAGTCAAAAGAAGACAAACCCTTACGTCATCAACTGAGCGCCTGTTCTGTTCATTTGTCTACAATGGCAGTAATACTTGTCTATCTGTGAGCCTGTTTGAGGTAAAGTGAAGGAGAGCGACCTTCGTTGTCCCTGATACATCACCGAGTACTTCGGTCAATAAGGCAAGCCCGTACCACATGGATCCGAAGCTTTTTCAGGAGACAACGGGAGCGCCATCCATGTTCTCGTGGTAATTATGTCACTTCCGGTCTTGGGTATGGATCACTTTCACACTGCAATGTACCATGCTGGAGTCCACACGATCCATACCCAGGACTACCTTCTCAGCTGGACTTGGATGCCTGTACTCAAGCGTGGAACGTTTGCATTCACACTGATTAAATTAAACAGACTTTGGGCTCAAACGGACTTGGATACAGACTCGGGTATGCAGTGTGAAAGTGCCCTAAGTCACTGCTCAGTCTTTCAGTCATGGTCAGAGACATGTTGCCTCCTTCATGGGCTGTTCCAGCACCGGTAGTTACACATTAACAATGTATTATCAAATTACCTGGGTTGCGACAGACTGGTCACTATCCCTGTGCAGCAGACACCAGTCTCAGATGACACATTATCGGCCAGTGCTGGGTCTTATCTCTAGGACAAAAGTGGAGTGCAAAGCTTACAATTGCACACACAACAAGTGTGAACATGTACTTTCCACTCAATCTTGCTCACAGACTGCTGCCTGTTTACTCATATTCAATCACCCGCAATCAACAAGGGTACATCACTTCCAGCCAGCCATAGGTTCTACCCCTCCCATTATTCACATGGTAAAAAGGTCCACAGTGGTGCATTTAGTGTGATTTTTTTACTGAATTTACACTTCCCTTCCTTATAAAACACAAATCCCAATTAATGTCAATTGTGGTATTTATTACTGAGGTGAATTTTATTGTTGTGACCAGTTTAGTGAATAGGTTCCATTAACTGTTCAGTTGACATTAGTTTTACCTCTTGACCCCAGATGTCCCTGGTTACTGAAGCAGCCACTGTTCCATCTGTTTTGCCAACGCTCGTAGCAAGATAATAGCAAATGCTCTCAGACTGTTAGCTTGGTTTAGAAGTTTGTATATACAAGTGCTTGTTGTTTGATTTGTGTTCTATTGTCTGACAATTGATTTAGTTGAGCTGCTGTTGTTCTGGTTACATTGATGTAAAGAATATAGTCATGGAAAAAATTAGACCATCAAAGTAGTAGTTGTGTTTTATTTTATTTCAAACACATAGAATCAAACATCAAAGAGCCATAAAACGTGATCAAACAAAATTTTCTGCACTCGAAAAGGAGTGGGAAGAAGTACAACTTATAGACTCCCCCCTTTTTACAAACTAATAGTTAAATTAATTCTGCTTCCTTTGCTTTGCTAACACAATTTTGCTTCTATATATGTATATTTACAACACAAAAACATCTGTACAATCATCGAAGTCACCAAAAACAATGGTTATGCAATCCAGTCCTAACTCCTGTGTGTATCATGTGACTAAAACAGACAGAAAATTGAACATGGAGTGTCTAAAAGCACTGTTTTTGTCAGGACAATGCCATAAATATTGATGGAAGAACTGAAGTGATTTTGGTTTTTATCAAGAAAACATGTTAAGTGGATAGATATCAGCTCTGAAATTAAACCACTATGAGCTATTTTTGTTGTCATCATTATATTTGTCCAAACAAATGGGCCTTTAGTTGGACCAGGAATTAAAATGAACAAGAAATTGAAGAAAACATGGGTGGTCTAATAATTTTTTCCGCGACTGTATTCTTTACATCAATGTCACCAGAAGAACATCAACAAAACCAATTGTCAAACAACAGACCACAACTCAAACAACAAACACTTATATGTACAAACATCTAAACCAAGCTAACAGTCTGAGACCAGCATATGTTATGAATAATTTAATAAAATAGAAGACCCATGAGCAGCGCTAAGCTAACGCTAAGCAGATCTGACAGCACAAGTATTGTTTCTCTACAAATAAAACTCAAAGATCGAGACAAACAAGAGCAAAAATATGCCACATCGTGACAAATTGATTGCAAATTTTATCTTATCTTTGCGGTTCTCAGATCATCGCTTATTTTATATCAATGAAGCATCTTTTATCAGCTAATCTATTGGTTTGTGTTACATTAAAATGATTCCTACTAGAAACAAATGGTCCAGGATTTAACAGGTTAATGTGACAATATTTTCATTTTATTATGAGTCTATGATCGGCCGTGACCATCTGTATAGTTACTGGGAAAAAAGTGGGCGGGTCCCAATAAACTGCCAATCATAGCTCAGATCTGACCGGCCAATCGGACAGCAGCATGACACATGTACACAGTCTGTAGTTCAGCGGGATGATGGATGGTCCAGTGAAATCGTAGTCCAGTAAAAGAAATTCTATCTGTCTCCTCTGTCTGCCCAGCTGCCTGTTGTCTACATGCACACACACACACACATGAACACACACACACACACATGAACACACACACACACACATGAACACACACATCTAAACCCCCGAGTCCATCTGTCGACCTCTCCTCTCTCTGGTTTCCCCCTCAGCTCAGCCGGCTAATTAACTAATGTGCTGATCTTTCATTGCCTCTTTGTGTTCCTGTGTGTGTCTGTGTGTGTCTGTACGAGTGTGTGTGTCACGGGGTTAATTGTCGTACTCGGCTTACTGTACCTCTCTGCTGCTGCCGGAGTAAAACTTTATTATCCATCCATTCAGAAAGAAGCTCTGTCTCGTTCCTGTCAGTCCACTATTCTTCTTCTTCTTCGTCTTCTACTGTCACATTAGCATCATTTGGAGGCAAAACCGATCACATGACCTCACAGAGTACTCACGTTACTGTCGCTAATCACCACCGCTGGAATGCAACGCGTGATTTATGTAACATGCGAGGTGTGAAGTCAGAGGACGGTCTAATTCAGCATTTCATCTGTTCTTCTAGGTTTTCTATTATGAAGCACACAGTGTGGGACTTGCGGGAAATGCTGTTTGTTAGCGTAAATATGACATTAAGGGGGAACAAATGTCGTTACTGAGAAGATGAATGTGGTGTGAAGCTCATTCTTCAAGTCGGTTAATGTTCCTGGGCTGCTTTTTGCTTGAAATACCTAAAGAGTTTTGTGAGTAATAGAATAAAGCCTGTACAGCTCGAAATACTACAGTACCCATGAGCCTCAGCGCTTCTGTCAAGCAAAATGTAGTTTTACAAAAGCATTAATAGACATGTTAATAAGTACTGGAGATTGAAATTTTTTCCAGCAATTAGCAAAACTTAACACCAAAACCACACGCAGAGAGTTATCGATGGATATATTATGGTTCTAAATAAATGGAAATACAAACCTGAGGGGAAAATAATGTAATTTCATTCCATAAAATGCTTAAAAATCATGAAAAAAATGTTTATTAAAGGCAAAGACAATGCCTTCAAATGTTTTTTTTTCATCCACAATCCAAATATATTCAGGTTAAAATCACTGAGAAGATGACGAATGAGTAAATGTATACATTTAAGAAGCTGAAGATATTTTCCATTTTTCTTTGTAAAAAATGATTGTGTGAACAGCACGCATATTCATATTTAGCAGTTTCAGTTCACGATGATCAGTTCAGTTGTGTGACAGTGCGGTATTTTGTAAAAAAATGGAACATTTACTGTCATTTCACATACTCACACTTCAGTAATGAAAATGGTTTTGTCAGGGCTAGCTTTGTGCTCCGTTAGCATGCTAGCAACGTTAGCCTAATTGATTAATATCCAACAGATTTCACAGATCATGTAAAAAAAAAAAAAAAAAGCAACAATAACAGCTCTGTCAAACCTTCCTACTTCAACTAATATTAATTTGACACATATCAATTTGCCGTAGTTAAGAGTGTTTTGCATAAACCTAGAGATTTGTAGCTTTAATGTTAGCATAAGTTGCTAAGCTAGCAAATTATCCCAGTCTGTCATCATTAAAGTGTTTGTTTTTAGTCTGTATTAACTTGCAGAGTTTGTGTAATGTGCCATTTTGCTGCAGTTGAAGAAATATGATGAAGACTTACAGTAAATCCATCAACTGTGGGTCCGACCTCTGAACCCTGATGTGCGGTGAGTCTGATTTACACAGAGGATTTAGAGGGAAAATGATTTGGATTAATTTTAAAGCTCCAAATTAGTCCACCGTAGTCGAGGTAATTAATAGAGACACCACAGGAAAATGTGGGCTGGTGTTTACTTTATGTAGAGGTTAATATTGTAATACTGTTGGACCAAAATGGTGCTAAAATACAGATTTCTACACAAAAACTGACAACTAATACCCTCATACAAAGCCTAAACCTCCATAAATCAGAGAAAAGTAGAGGAAAACATGTTATGGTTTGGTTGCAAGTAACCTACATCTCATAGGAGATGAGAAAATTGCGATTCAGATCATGGATTGTGATTCTACCTTGAAAAGATCAGGATTGGATCTTTTACCCTGATCATCCATTCCTAGATTAAACATATATGATGTGTTTACTGACACCAGGGGTTTTCAACAACCTTCCTACAGCCTGAATGTGGAACATCTCTGCTCACATTTTACAGCTGAGTCTGAAATATTTCTGTTAAAAATGCTGGAGTTGTGCATGAAGCTTTCCCACCACTATAATAGGAACATAAACCATCTGGATACTACAATACCCATGATTCCACAAAACGGCTCCTCATCAGCCAAAGATGAAATTCACATAACAATTGTCTCTTTAATTGATGACATATTTCAGTCCTGATCTGTAACTCAGACACAAATGATACTTTACAAAAACAACAGAACCTGAAGCCCATGACTGGATATTGTCACTGAAATGCATCATGGGAGTTGTGGTCTGAAACCACTATTTCACACTTGTTTCAGTTAAATCTGCCTGAACAGGTTTTGTTTTGATTTTCGCTCAATTTTGGGCTCAAAAGTGCAAAGGATGATGCAGAGGAAGTTCCTTCAACTTGATTTTTCACATCTAATTAATTCACAAGTGTATTTTTTGATGTGACAAATTACCCACTGGGCTTTGTGCACCCCATGAAAATGCCCAATCTCTGACATTAATGCATTTTGCTGTTGTAATGATAAATCTGATCTAATTTAGTGTTGCTGTTGTTTTGTCACTTCCTGTAATTACATAAACACTATACACTTTAATGCGTCCACTTTCATTTTACAGCCCTTTCCTCTCAGCCGGCCTCTATAATTACAAACCACTGTAAACGCTCGGCTCTGCTATTAACGGCTACGTCGCTAACAAGCCGTCCTGTGTGTCCCACAGCGTGATCACTTCACTGTCCGTCTGGAAAAATGCATCCTGCTGCTGAGGACCAAACGCATAATTACACTCTGCAGATGACATATTCCTCTATTAATACAATGTGAAGGACAATGAAAACCCGTATTTATTAATTACTGCAATGAGACTTCGCAATAATCACAGTTTCTCCTGTAATTAACATTTATGTCATGAATTGGCTCATTATTTTAGATGAATTTTCATTCAAAAGACAAAATTCTGCAAGATATTGTCTTATATTAGGTTTAAAACTCACAGATTTACCACGTTTCACTTTAGATTCAACTTTATTTATCCCCAAGGGGCAATTCAGTTTCCAGGAAACACATTGTGGTTTCGCAGTTTAATGTGCTCCGTGTTCACAGAGTGGGAAAAAAAGGAAACAACAGGGTTCAAGGTGAGAAAAAAAGACAAATTCCGACCTATAGTTAACACTACAGCTCAGAATTTTTCTTCCGATAAAATTAGGGATGCACTGAGCACAAGCGCAAGTAGTTACATTTGAGTACTTTCCAATACAGAGTACCGACATGAGTACTTGGTAATCCATTTCCAGTTGTTAGTTCCTTTTTAAATGTGCTTTATTGTGGTTGTCATTAGTCTGACTGGAACAAAGTGCTGCTACTGACATTTAATGTGTTGGAATGA
>JAQQZY010000027.1:4946795-4957817 GCA_030068375.1 Ostorhinchus rueppellii | reverse complement strand
CAATCTAACTTTATTTATAAAGCACTTTAAAACAACCACAGTGGACCAAAGTGCTGTACAGAACACTAGAAACAATACAATTCAATAAAAGCATAAAAAATTTAATAAAATAAAATCAAATAAATAAAACAAGTTAAAATATAAAACAGAACAAATTGTCATCAAACATTCCATGAAATACAGCTTCATTAAAAAAAAAAAAAAAATCAATCACATTGTTTTTTTCTTGCCTAAACAGGAATAAAAACACAAAGGAAAAAAATCTTCAGGTTCTCATAACTCATGCATGAAAGGGTTAAGCAAAAAATCTTGACTTGAGAATTTTTTTTAAACAAAAATAGAAAAGAGACAACTTAAAAACACATAATTAAAACACAATTAATAAAACAAATAATAATCAATTCTCCCCTGATCTCCAATCAATGGCCCTTGAACTAAAACGACGTTGACTTCTTTAATTGTTAATATCTTCTGTAGAGTTTTCACCTTTTACAAATTTATCCCACCAGCCGGATCAGACCCTTCAGTGGTCCGGTTTTGGCCCCCAGACCATATGTTTGACCCCCCCTGGCTTATATACCTGGGTTCATATTATCCATCGGCCTCCCCCAGAGCCTGGTTCTGGTTCTGCTGATACTGATAGACATGAAACGGCCTTTGGGTCATCAGTCTACGTGCATTATTTATGGTTATTACAGAGGTTTAGCTGTTGCCCTTTAGTTTGCTCTCTGCTGTCCTTCAACTGTTGGTGGATTAAGCTGAACTGAGCCTCTGTTTGCCGCTTAAATGTTTAAGTATGCAGCTCCAGTATCCAGCGTGTGTGTGTTGGTGTGTGTTTTGTTGGACTAAGTGTTTCCTTTACTTTACGTCTCTTAGGGAACAAATGAAACCTGAACTCTGAATTCACTTCTCTGCAGTTTAGACACGTGATGAGTGACATAACCTGAAAACGGACAAACCTGGAGGACTTTTATTTCCATTCCTTCTCACAAAATGCAACAGTATTCAATGGAGGAAGACATTGGACTGTTTGGAGAAAAATATTTTTAACTCATAAAGACCCAGTGCTTCTTCTGTGTCAGTTCCGAAATAATTTTTTTTCTATCTATTTAATCTTTCTTAATTGATTTATCACCATTTATTATATTATCGTCTATATTTTGTGGGGTTTTTTGTGTGTAAATCATGTATTTTTCTATATTTAATTTTTTTGATCATACAAATGTGCATAAAAGCTCAGATTAAAGTTGTGTTTTATTTTATCACAGACTAGGGATGGTTCTTTTTGGGAACTGATTCCCAGTAGCTCCAGTCCTTGGAATCATTTACTGACTTAACGACTCTACTAACTGATTCTGCCTTCGTTGTGCATGTGTACGCTGCTTTGTTTTGGTTTGGAACAGACAAGACGCCACTGATGCAGAAACGCTCCCAAGTGGTTACAGTAATATTCATGGGAAAAGACAACACCAGAGTCACTTGTAACATTCCATGTGTAACATTCCAGCTTCCATTTCTTCAAAGGGGGGAAATCCCTCCAATATGCTCAAAAATGTGTCTACACAGCATGAAATTCCTTTGCAGGAATGTCACATGTTTGATACGCTACTTAGCAACGGTTGTGAATCAAGCAGCAGAGCAAACACCAGGGCCTCATCCTAGCCTGGTTCTGGAGAGGAAGGTGTATGTGTGTGTGTGCATGTGTGTGTGTGCATGTGTGTGTGTGTGTGGGGGGGGGGGTTGTCCTGGTCCCTCAAATAAAAGTTTGTGAAGGTAGGGAAAAGGAAAATGAGGTGCACAATTGCGGGAGACATAGAGGAATTAGTAAAGCGACTTAAGTTTCACTTTCACTTTGTACGGTTAAATGGTATGACCACCCCCCCTTCCTGAACCAGGCCCAGCGTCATCCATTATTATTATTTGTTCACACTGTATATATCATATTTTATGTGCAGAGATGGAACTATCAAAACAGTTAATGCAAACAAACCTGTTTATGTTCTTTTATTGCCTCATCCAGTGAAAATCGATAAGAGAATCAATCAGGGATCGAAATCGTTCAGTTTTTATCAATTCCCATTCCTGCCAGAAACAGAGAAAACTGAGAAAAAAATGACTTTTTCAACAAAATCTCATTATTTTAACGTAAAAACAAGTGTGTCCATCCACTGTCATTGATCCAACTCCATTAGTTTTACTGGTGAATCAATGCTTTAGAATATGACAGTATTTGTTTCCATGGTTACTACGAAGCCTCTGAACGTCCAACTGCGTCACATCTGATGACCATGAAAAGATGAAGAACTGTATTTAACACTAAGTATTTCCATATATTGATAGAATTAGTGGATGATCAGGTATGAACAGTTTAGTTCAGTAGATGGTTTTATCCACCAGTAGATGTCTGGGTCTTTATGGGTTAGTGAAGTTCTATCAGCTGTTGTTAGACGTCCATGGTCCTTACTGTTGAGTCCAGTTTCCTTGTATTTTCCACCACTATCTCTTTGATTTTGTGAATTTTAGCTTCTGGGTTTTTTTTCCCACTGAAACATGTGATGGAGTTCTCGATCAGTCCTCTGTGCTGCTGTGTAAAAAAAAAATCGGATTGATGCTTCTACCGTCACTGGAAACTATTCTCACAAATAAGATGCAATATACTGAGAACTTTTGTATAAGAAATGTACACTGACAAAGTTCCCTCAAGGTCGTCTCCATATATGGGCCAAGTTGCACTTTTTACATAACCTTAAAGTTAGATAACTAACAACGTATAAATGTTCTGCGACTCTACTGTGGAGCATTTATTCTTTCTGACTGTTTTGTTCTGTTCTCTACAGACACCTGACATATTCAACACTGGCTTATTACTTCAGTTTCCATGTATTTGAGGCTAATTTTCTAAGCAAGGGAGGTGTTTTTGGTTTGGGTTGTTTGTTTCTTTGATTGATTGATAACACTTTAGCAACAAAACTATTAGTTGAATTCATACCAAATGTGGTTTCTAGATTGCAGTGACTCAAAATAGATGCAATTACATTTTTGGGAAAAATAGGTCAAAGTTCACATTTTTTATACATTTTTAAAATCTTTTTTTCTCCCTTTTACTTATAATGGGTGAAATTTCAAATGTCTGTAGCAGCAAAACTATTCGTTTAATTCATACTAAATTTGGTTTCTAGATTGCCAGTGACCCAGAATAGATGTCAGTACATTTTGGGGAAAGTAGGTCAAAGTTCAAATTTCTTGTGGATTTTTAAATATTTTTTCTTCTTCCATTTACTAATAATGGGTGAAATGTCAAATGTCTGTAAAAGCATTAATTTTGTTTCAATTTACTTAAAACTTGGTGAATATAATGAGGTAATTGATATCCTGACATGAGCACATGCATAGACATGATGACATCAGCGGGATCGATTCTAAATAAGCTACAACACGTGTGAGGGGCGGGGTTTGTTGTGTCTGGAACCACTTGTTTTTATTCTGCGTCGTCCCACTGTTATGCCAGATTTCACTGTTATGACGTTAAAGCTGGCACAACATGAAAAATGATCAAGGTGACGTAAATAATGTACGACATGCCAATTACATAAATGTGACAGTGAGCACATTTACACAACCATAAAAATCCCGTAACTGGGAGTAATGCGATAATTGGTGTAATCAGATGTGATGGGTTTCCATGCACTTCAAAAATGCTCTAATCAAAAAACCCAGTTTACATGTTTCTGTCCAGTATTTGATTTTGTGTTGGAGTACATATGTATGTTATGATGTCAGACATACACTTGCTGTTATTTTCAAAACATCCAGTCTTATCTTGGACATTCTAAAGCACAACTTTTGGAATGTTTCGTCATTCCTGTATTTCATCTCGTCAAACAGGTGGAGGATGTTGACAGTTTTCATTTGTTGGAACATGAACTTTGTTTCCGATTCACTTCAGTAGTGAGTCTTTGCCCACTTTTCACTGCTATGTGCCATGTTTGTTTACCTTTTTCCTTGAGCTCATATTGCCGGTGTGCACCTTCCGTTTACACAGATTTTTTTTATTTTTTTTAATACACATGTGCAGATGTAAATAAAATCTGATTAACCTGTATACATGCATGAAAAGATCTGAGTACTGGGGAGAAATCTAGGTGTGTTAATCCAATTTTCCATAATCAGATAATTGCCATTATCAGATTATCCTGTTTACGTGATCACTTGAATAACCTGATGACTTCAGATGATAATGACCAGAGTATTGGTGCACATGTAAATAGGCTCAACGACAAACTGAAAAGATGTAATAAGTTTAGAAGAAACGAGACAAAACTGACATAAAGATGTAGCAAAAACTGACTTAAAGGATCGACAACACATGACGAAGATGGTGAAAATAGGGAAGAAGTGTTCTGTTTGGTCCACACAGCCCAAAGATATACAGTTCATTGTCACAGAGGAGCAAAGAAACGGGATAATACTGACATTCTCCCACAACTCCCACTTTGAATCCTTGAGCAAAGTTTTTCTACATGTACCGGAGGAGTTATTTTCCAATGCATCCTGTTTTCTTACACATGTCTAAACAACACCTTGGCTGTGGTTTTGTCAGGTTTGAGCACAGACCAAGGACCTCTGCTCCAAAATAAAGCCAAATTGAAGGTGTCTTTGAGTTGTAATGCCACTGATGGCCACTAGAGGCTTCTCCAAAAAGCCCTGGCTCCCATTGACTTAAACTGAACTTCTCTATAAAAATACAGTCAGTCATTTTTGTCAGCATTCATTCTGGTCTCATAGGTTTTATTCAGAACCATTAATATGTGACCTGGTCCACCTTAAAGTTCTTCCTCTAGGCTAGCACCTCCCTTTTTGTCCTCCAACACACAGCTTCACTGTAGTTGCAATAAATTGGTTCTCCAAACAAAATTATCCTGTGATATAAAGCTTGTTAACATTGCTAAATTTCCCTTTAAAGGTCGACTTTTGTACTTTTGAGTTTCTTTCAGAGCCTGAGCTTTTTCACTATTTCACAAGTAACAGAATGTTAGCCTGGCAGGCCAAACTATACATGAACTGTATAATCTGGAATTGGACCAGTGAGAGAGCTGAAGCCTGTGGGTGGATTCAATCGTTGTCGTTCAAACTGTTCTTGCACGTAATAGGCCAGTTCTATGACCAATCAGAGCAACCAACAGTGTGACGGATTCAGAGCTATGAGCGGAGGCAGCTGGTATATTAGACTTTTACCGTAGCCAGTCGGCAAAACAGCAAATACATCCTTCGTTGAAATGAATGACTTGAGTGCTTCTTTCTGCTCAACTTTCAAAGAAAAGCCCAAGTCGAACTCCAAAAAAATTAATGACAAAAGCCGATTCAAACGAGCGCGGTTCGTTAGCTACATCCATCTTCGTTGCTCTCTATGGTTGCTCTGCTATCTCACCATCGCACAGCCCTGTCGTCATCGTGGATAGCCCGCCCTAACGACTCACTACATAGACAGAGCGTTTTGATTGGTCCGACATACCCGTTGTTGGACCAATTATGGGCTCCTACCGTGTGATGCTAGATCATAGACAAGAATATGTTCTGCTGCTATGTGGTCTAGATTTCTTGGCAAATAGAATGTGGTAACTTCACATTTAAGAAGTTGGAATCTGACAAGGAAGGCTATTTTTTGTAAAAGGTCATTTAAGTAATCATTAAAATAGTTGTGGATTTAATGAATTAGTCAGCTGCCATTAAGCACAAGCTCTGAAATCAAAATAAAGTAATTTTCAGTGGGTTTTTTTAAGCCAGTTTTTAGTATTGGGATGGTTTAATAACATGTTATTCATATTGATATGGTATGAGATTTACAGCTGAGATACATATCCTTTTAAGCCTGACTTTTGACTTTAAAAGTTCATTTTCACTTTGCTTTCAAGATGATTTCAGAGTCTGAGGTTTTACACTTTTTCATAACCATTCACATTTAAGAAGTTAGAATCAGAGAATATAGGGGTGTTTTTTCACCTAAAAAACAATTTAATTAATCATTAAAATAATTGGCATCTGTAAAACTGAAGCTCTAAAATAAAAATAAAGTGTTTTAAGTGTTTTTTTAGCCACTATTTGAATGGTTTCGTGTTATTAATATTGATAAGGTGTAAGATTTACAGCTGCGATAAATGTCCTTTTAAGTCTGATTTTGGACTTTTTTAAAATTCATTTTCACTTTTGAGTTCATTTCAGAGCCTGAGCTTTTATACCTTTTCACAAGCATTTACATTATGAGTTAGACTCACAGAATGTAGGCTATTTTTGTTTTCTAAAAAGAATAAATAAATGTAACTAATCGTAAAAATATTTGTGGATTTAATGTATTATTCAGCTGCCATTAAGCTGAAGCTGTAAAATCTAAATAAACTGTTACTTTTTTCCAGTTTTCAGTGTTGGAATGCTTTAATAACACCTTATTGATATTGATCTGGCAGATTCACAGCTGCAGTAAATGTCCTTTTTTTCCACTTTATTTATAGAACTCTTCAACATCTATGGAATTTCTCAATATTTAACATAACAATATTTCATATAACATTTATAATTTCAAGTAATGTTTTCATAAAAAAAGACTGACACCGGACATAAAAAAACATAAGACAGTCAGGACAGTGCACTCTGGTACATTTTAGAAAAGAAAATAAGTTAATAAAAAAAAAACAGGTCAGTAACAACATAAACAACTGAAATGTTTTAACAGTTCCATGCCATGTAGCATAGTCACGTTGTTAAATTTTGGTTTTATTTCAAGATTTATTTTATTTATTGATTTATTTTTTATTCATTTTCACTTCTGAGTTCATTTCAGAGCCTGAGCTTTTACACTTTCACCGTAAACACGTTGAGTCACAGTTTTTACTTTTAGTCTTTTCGCACATGTGCTTATTTGTTTACGTTGCATGATATATTCATTCTATTTGTGTTTTTACTGAAGTGCTGCATCAGATGTAGTATCCCCACGCTGGCTTTCTTTCGTCTCCACAAGAAACTCCCATCAGTCTGTTTAATGTGGAGCAGCTCTGTGTGCGAGAGCAGAGGGAAAAGAAAAAGGAGGGACACGAGGAGCAAAAAAGAAGAAGAAGAAGAGAGCGAGAAATGACAACGAGCAGAGAGAGAGAGAGAGAGAGAGAGAGAGAGAGTGGGAAGAGGAGGGGAGGGTTGAGCGAGCAAATGGGAGGTGGAGCCAGAGAGAGAGAGAGGTAGAGAGAAAGTGAGAGAGAGAGAGAAAGAGAGAGAGAGAGGAGGATGACAGGAGATGTGGTTGTTGCCGCGGCAGCAGAGCAGGACAGATCTGAGACAGTAAAACAACACTCCTCCACTTCCTCCACCTCCTCCTCCTCCTTCTTTTTATCCCTCAATCCCGCTGTAAGCATCCGCCCTGCGTCCACCTGGAAAAACCTGCTTCTGTCTTCTTCTTCTACTACTACTAATTCTTCTCTCAGCTTCATCATCATCATCATCATCAGCGGTAAGTAGGATGAAAACTGCTCCAGATACACCGCTGCCACTGCTGAGAATAGAAAAAGAAAGGGGAGTAGAAGTCAGGAGCATGGGATGGGATGGGACGGGACGGGACGGGACGGGACGGGACGGGTGGGATGGGACAGGATGGGTGGAGAGTTTAGAGAGTGGAAAAGAAGAAGAAGAAAATAGAAACAGACTAGAAAACATGAGGAGTGAAGTAAGAAGTGAGAAGAATTTTTAAGGAAACAATAGAAACAACAGGAGGGGGGTGTCGAAATAGAAGAATTGGCTGAAAATAAAGGGAGAAATAATAGAAAAGAAGTGAAAAGTCGATAAAATAAAGAACCCGGCGCGTGTTTGTGTGCATGTGTGTGATCATGGATGTCCGTATGTGTGTGTGTATGTGTGTGTTGACGTAATCCAGCTGTATGAATTAGTGATGAAGTTCTGTGTGTCTGCTATTAAGGGTTGTTAGCGTTCAGACACACACGCACACACACACACACTGTGGTCATTAATATTCACACACCTTCTGCTTCTGGAGTCCTACAAAACACCATTATATTCCTCTCTCTTGAACTCCACCAGACTTCATTCAATTTTTATACGGTTTTAGAGTCACGTTTGAGAGCCCACTTTATATTTATTTAAAGGAGTCCAGACGATTTCACTTATATAACCTGGAGTCGCGCTCGTTTATTCTGGATGACGCTTGATTAGAGTGAGGGAAATTGGGGAGAAAAAAAAACAAAACGGCAGGTGCAAAGAAGACGAAAAAGGAGGGGAAGTGTTTTGTTGTTTACAGTCGGAGTCCGGTGGAAAGAAGGAAATCGAGCGTTTGAGTGTTTTTATATCCAGATGAGTCATTTTCAGACTTTTTCCTCTCTTCGTGGCAGCATCCCAGCTCTCATGTTGTTGTCTAAAAAGTCTCAGGGATGCATCAGATGGACAGAAACGGATGCGCTGGGGACTATTTTCAGCGGTGGATGAATCTCCAGTGAAGTGATTGGGCACTTATTTGTTCTGATCAGGTCCTGATAATATTCATACGTTCATTGCTGTTGATGGTTTTGGAGATAACGCTGCATTCATGGCACTTTGGAACGAGTGGAATATCCAGTTACAGATGTGTGAATAGAGTTTAGGGTTTATCCGATGGGCTGATTAACCCTTAAAGACCCAAACAACCACGGACGACCAAAACCATCTACCGATCTATAATGTTTAATGCCTGTTGATCCATTAATTCTATCAATACGTGTAAATAAGTAGTGTAAAATACAGTTCATTGTCTTTTCATGGTCATCAGATGTGACCCATTTGGACATTCAGAGGCTCCGGAGTTACCATGGAAACACCATCATCTTCTACAACATTGATTCACCAGTAAAACCCATGGAGTTGGATCAATGCCAGTGCAGTTCTGTTCAGTTAATGATATATTTTACTGAAAAAAACACTTTTTTTTTGCAGTTTTCTCTGTTTCTGATATAACAGCTCGACTTCAATCTGAGTTCTACATCATCAGTGAATTAAATACAGGAAAATACCTGGTTTATACTGATAAAATGCAAAATACAGACCATAATGCTATAGTAAATGGTGATAAATCACTTAAGAAAGGTTAAATATAGAGAAAATTTCGTTTGGGAGCTGACACAAAAGTAGCGCTAGGATTTTATGGGTTAATAAATTGATAAAATAATCCTATCAATAGATGTAAATAATTATAACATACAGTATGTTGTCTTTTCATGGTCATCAGATATGACCCATTTGGACGTTCAGAGGCTCTGTAGTTACCGTGGAAACACTGTTATCTTCTACAACATTGATTCACCAGTAAAACCCATGGAGTTGGATCCATGACAGTGGATGGACACACTGGGTTTATGTTCAGTTTTTGAGAGATTTTACTGGAAAAGTCCGGGTTTTTTTCTCAGTTTTCTCTGTTTTGATATAATAACCTTTGAATTTACTCTGAGTTTTTAATGAACATCTACATGATCAGTGACTTAAATATTGGAAAATACCTGATTTACACTGAGCAATGCGGAACAAATAGTGAAAAATACACTTAGGAAAGGTGACATGTAGATAAAAATTCCTATCAAAGTCGCCACAAAAGTAATTGTCTTTATTCACCAGTAAAACCCATGGATTTGGATCAATGACAGTGGATGGACACACTTGGTTTATGTTCAGTTATTGATAGATTTTACAGAAAAAGTTGTTTTTTCACTTACTTTACATGTATTTGAGCTGGAAGTGAAGTCATATTCTTATATAGAAAAGTGGTTCTGAGGCTTTTGCAGATTCGATCAATGTAAAATTACACCCTCCTTCCACATACAGTTTTTTCTTTTTTGCATTTTTTATTTGTTTTAGGGCAAAATAAATGTATTGTCTTGACTTTGTGTCGTACAAAAGCGAGTGCACCAACTATAAATATAATAATGTTGTTTTTCATTTAACCCTCGAAAACCTAAACATCCTCCAGCGATTTAAACCATCTACTGATCTATAATACTTAAAACCTGTTGATCCACTAATTATATCAACACATGTAAGTAATTGGTGTAAAATACAGTTTTTCATCTTTTCATGGTCATCAGATATGACCCATTTGGACGTTCAGAGGCTCCGTAGTTACCATGGAAACACTGTCATCTTCTACAACATTGATTCACCAGTAAAACCCATGGAGTTGGATCCATGACAGTGCATCCACTATCATTTATTTATTGATATATTTGCTGAAATCGTCACTTTTTTTCAGTTTTTCGCTGTTTCTGATATAATAATCCTCAACTTTAATCGGAGCTTTAATGAACATCTACAGAATCAGTCAATTAAATACAGGAAAATACCAGGTTTATACTGAATGTGTACATAATTATTGAATTAAATATCGGAAAATTCATGATTTTCACTGAAAAAACACAAAATACAAATGATAATATTGTAATAAATGGTGACACATTCATATTAATTTGGGAACTGACACAAAATCTGCACTGGTTGTCATATGATATGACTTATTCGGACATTCAGAGGTTGTGCAGTTACCATGGAAACACCGTCGTCTTCTACAACATTGATTCACCAGTAAAACCCATGGAGTAGGATCCATGACAGTGCTGCTGTTTTTCTTCAGTTTCCTCTGTTTCTGATATAATAACTCTCAACTTTAATCTGAACTTTAATGAACATCTACAGAATAAGTAAATTAAATATAGGAAAATACCTAGTTTATACTGATAAAATGCAAAATACAGAACATAATTTTGTAATAAATGGTCATAAATCACTTAAGAAAAGTTCAATATAGAAACATTTTCATTGGGAACTGACACAAAAGTAGGTTTTCATGGGTTAATAACTTGATAAAATAATCCTATCAATACATGTAAATAATTGGTGTAAAATACAGTTTGTTATCTTTTCATGGTCGTCAGATATGACCCATTTGGATGTTCAGAGGCTCCGTAGTTACCATGGAAACACTGTCATCTTCTACAACATTGATTC
>JAQQZY010000027.1:4914289-4925488 GCA_030068375.1 Ostorhinchus rueppellii | reverse complement strand
TTAATGAGAGAATGGGTTTGATTTAAAAGGACAGTTTGTCTCAGAGTCACCAGATCTACCTCTAAACAGTGTCTAACGTTACAATACATTCACTTTTCCAGTTCTTTCAAGTGGAACATTTATAAAACCACTATATAAATGTACATAAACCAACATATATGTGGAATAAAACACCATCATATATATTGAAAACATGAGCTAAGCAGCACTTTTGTCATTCGTTTTCTGATTCATCTTATTAAACTTTGTAAGATTTAGCACATTTAATGTCTGAAGCAGGTATTTTCTAAGAAATTGTAGTGTTATCAGTTATCATGAGAAATGCCAGATCACAGTTTTTTTTTTCCAGCTTAAGAATCAGAGCTAATAAGATGGTTCTTTGTGGTTTTAATTATTTGCAAAAGATGTAATGAGACAAAAGCCCAGTTCTAGTGACTTTGACATGTAGTGTTTATTTTGTTCACAGTAACATCATGTGTCCATGTGTTGACTGTCGAAACTAGATGAAAAAAACATCAAAGACGGTTATTTGTGGTTTTAAAAGTAGGACATGACAAACAACACACAGGAGGATATTTCAGTAGTCCAGAGGTCTATCAGAATCTAGAACAGCTGGAATGAAAACAGTTTGAATTTTAGAATATGGAGGAGAATCAACTCTTCACACACAGTTCAGGATTCAACCACGGAGCTCATACTGTTGGTGTTCAGTGTGCACATCTGCAAATCCACGGCACACGTTAACAGGGGGTCTGAAGAAAAGAAGAACTTTGCACAAATAAAGAGAAACACTTTTAAGTACAAGTAAAAATATATTCCATTGAACAGATCAAATTTTATTGATACAAACATTCCATAACCAATGCATCGCGATATTCCAAACCTTTCTTTTTTCAATACTTTATTTTTATCTCTATTTTAACAGAAAAACAACACAACAACAAAATAATAAGCAGACCTCAACATTTAGAGCGTTAAGTTCAGTCTGTAAATAAACAAAATACATACAGGTTTGGGATCAGTTACAAACACATTATACAGAATCAGGAGTCTCCATGCTCAATATGCATGTTCCATTTTTTCCAATATTTTTTACATTTATCAGCGGTAAGTCTTAGTGTAAAAGTCAGTCTTTTCATATCATATATTTCATTCACAGCTTTTTCCCAGTCCAGAAGTGTTGGGGGAGCTTCACACAACCATTTTCGAGTTATAGCTTTTTTTTGCCCCTGGTGAAAATATTAATAACAGATATCGGTCAGGTTTTCTCATTTCGTGTGGTATGTTACCCAAGTAATTTTTTTGCCGGCGTTTGTCTGTCTGTCTGTCTGTCTGTCTGTCTTAGCAAGATAACTCAAAAAGTTATAGATGGATTTTGATGAAATTTTCAGGATAGTTTGACAATGGTACAAGGACCAATGCATTAGATTTTGGTGATGATCCGGATCACCATCTGGATCCAGGAATTTTTTTCAAGGATTCTTTTTTATCATTGCGAGATAGGGCCATTTTCAGCATATGTGTATATAACTCAAAACATTATGGACGGATTGTCAGAAATGGGCTATCCTACAGATGATTAGATTTTGGTGGGGATCCGTACATTCAGCACCATCTAGTGGATGAAAGTACAAACACTGCCTTGGCGGAGGTCTGCGCTCTCCGAGTGCTTCTCGAGTTCACAATAAAGTCACATGGTAGGTCCAATATTCCAAACTTTTCATCCACTTACAGCTTCTCTATTGGTGCACTCAGATTGTGCATGTGTGTCGGTGTATCGATTCGTATTGGATAATCTTCCCATCCCTAATAGATCAACTTTATTCCAGACTCATGGTCCACACACACAAATGTCATAAATTAAATGTTTTTTTAATTTTTTCTCTAAAGTACTTTGAGTTTCATTATTGGCAGGAAACAAATGAAATCAACAGTCATGTGTGTTGGTGCGAAACCTTTAAGTGTTGTGCGGCTTTACACAGAAAACATGGCGGTGCAGTGTAGAGTTGTCAAAGGTTGTGTGTGTTTGTGTGTTTGTGTTGCGGTGGTTTGTATGTGCTTAGTGGCGATGGAGGCAGCTGAATGCGAAGGAAGCAGTCAGGCTGAAAGTTCATTCATAATTCATCAACACACACTTGAGGTTTTACCGAGGCAGGTGCAGGAAGGTGTGTGTTCACGAGGTTCTTCAAATGCACGTCCACGTATTTAGAGCCTCCTCCTCCCAGGCCATCGCTGAGTTCGTCCAGTCTGGTTTTCATTGTCAGATTGTTAAAACCTGACTTTGGTCGCATTCAAAACGTGACATTCCCTCGTCTCTGTGACTTCACGTTGGTATTTTTAGGCTGTTAAGTGAGTCTGGCTGAAACTGAACTTGTGTTTTAGAAAAGGAGCCTCATGTTGTGTTTATTTATAGCGTTTGGACTGTGTTCCAGTTTGGAGATTTTCTGTAACTTTGTTAAAAAGAGTGTTTTACTCATATACATTATTTGCCCCTGGGCGACACATTTCCTCTTTATGAAACTGAAGGAAACACTGGTTTTAACCAAACAACACAAAAGTCTAATAATGGCTGTCACTTCCTACTTTAACGCTCTGTGCAGCCTCCAGAGATAATAAGATGAATAATTACAAATAAGGGAAACAGCGTTAGAGATACCGTACACTGACAGCAGCTTTTGTACGTTGGATTATTGCTGTTTCTTGTCTTTTCAATAATAAAAGTACAGAAAAAAAAATCAACTTGACCTCAAAGAAATATGTTTCACAGTTGCATTCTTCCGGCTCTTGCGCATTGTTATCTTATCAAATATATAATAAACTTTTCTTTCTAAGTAGTATAAGTGTAGAGAAGCTAAAAGGTTAATATTCCTTTAAGAACAGACTCTTGGCAAGAAAACAGTTCCAGCAGCGCTGATACTTTGTAGTATTGGCACTAAACTGAAGAACCACTTATGTCAGGAGCTGTGGGTGAGACTAATGTCACAAACAACAACTAAAACTTTATGACCATTTAGGACAAAGGTGTCAAACAGGTGGTCCGCGGGCCAAAACCGGCCCTCCAAAGGTTCCAATCTGGTCCACAGGGGAATTTACAAAGTGCAAAAATGACACTGATAACACTGGTCTACACTTTTTTAAAGAAATGATCTGCTTTAGAGATTAAATGTGCTAAATGTTATGTATTTTAATAAGATTCATTGGAAAACAAATGAGAAATGTGGCCATTTTGAGTTGTCATTATTTATAGGGTATTATACTATTATTTTAATGGTTCATCCCACTGGAGAGCAAATTGGGCTGAATGTGGAACCAAAACTGAAATGAGTTTGACACCCCTGATTTAGAGAAAAAATGGAGCCCTATTCTATTCTATTCTATTCTATTCTATTCTATTCTATTCTATTCTATCCTGTTCTGTTCTGCTTTGTTCTATTGTATTCTGTTCTATTCTAGTCTATTCTTGTCTAGTCTAGTCAGTTCTATTCTATTCTATCCTGTTCTGTTCTATAATGTTCTGTTCTGTTCTGCTTTGTTCTATTCTATTCTGTTCTCTTCTATTCTATTATGTTCTGTTCTATTCTATTCATATCTATGGAGCTGAATGGGTTAAACAGTCGGACTTAGCGTGATTCAAACCAAACTTGAGTCGGGAAAAGCTTTATTGCTCCCACTGAGGATTTGATGCAATAAACCTGCGACAATAACTTTTCATCTGACGAGTTTCGCAGGAAACTTTATTGTCGTAGGTTTATTGAATGAAGAACGCAGAGGGAGACCTGGAGACAGAGAGCGGCTGTGTTTTTTCCCTCAACAGGCCGACGCATAAAAACAGCTTTAATAACCTGCAGCGTTATATCTTCATCTTAAACACCTGATTTCAGCTCCGTGAGTCTGTCAGGGGACGTTAGAGGCTGGAGGGGAGGATCGATAAATA
The DNA here is from genome assembly GCA_030068375.1 of Ostorhinchus rueppellii. Lineage (NCBI taxonomy): Eukaryota > Metazoa > Chordata > Actinopteri > Kurtiformes > Apogonidae > Ostorhinchus > Ostorhinchus rueppellii. The sequence goes on along the minus strand of JAQQZY010000027.1, from coordinate 4,921,554 downwards.
CCAGACATGACGCACGCTCACCCCGTTACAGGGAGGACGCTTTATCTGCAGATATGAAGGAATTTACAATAAAACGGACAAGCATTGAATTGTTTTGTCTGTAGAATTTTAGACATACTGGATGGATGGATGGATGGATGGATGGATGGATGGATGGATGGATGGATGGATGGATGGATGGATGGATGGATGGATAGATGAACATAAAGGAAGGAAGGATGGATGGATGAATGGATGGATGACCACATAAGATGGATGGATAGATGGATGGATGGATACAAAAGATGAATGGATGATGGATGGTGACCATAAAGGAAGGATGGATGGATGGATGGATGACCATAAAGGATGGATGGATGGATATAAAAGATGGATGGATGATAGATGGATGGATCACCATAAAGGAAGGAAGGATGGATGGATATAAGAGATGGATGGATGATGGATAGATGAACATAAAGGATGGATGGATGGATGGATGGATGGATGGATAGACATAAAAGATGGGTGGATGGATCAATAATTGTTCCACTATAAAATAAATGTATGATAATGGACAGACACAAATATTTAATCGTTCATTCTCAGTAGGCTTTTTACTCGTAGACCAGTGTCAGTTATTTTATTTTATTTTAAGTCCAGAATGCACAGATGTACTCTGATTACATGCATTTCAGAAGCGACAACAAGCAAATATTTGGCTTTAAAATACTAATACTACTAGCTGATTTTCTCCACTAAGTAATACCCTATGTCACAGGTGTCAAACATGCGGCCCGGGGGCCTAATCCGGCCCACCACAGGGTCCAATCTGGCCTCTGGGATGAATTAGTGAAATGTAAAACAGACACTGAAGATAAAAACAAACAATGATTTAAAAACCACTTCAATTCAGGTTCCACAAACAGACCAATTAGATCGCAAGTGGATCAGAACCAGTAGAATACAACTGGAATAACCTATAAATATTAACAACTTCAAATGTTCTCTTTGCTTTATTGTAAAAATGTAAAATTACATGAAAAAAAAATGCAAATTTTCTCTTTGTATTAGTTTTTAAAAAAAGTAAAATTACATGAGAATGTTTACATTTACAAACTATACTTTTACAAAAAAAATCTGAAAAACCTGAACAATTATAAACATTACATTTTTGAGGAGTTAAGTGTATTTTTACCAATATTCTACCTGTTATTAAATGTTTTGTGTAATTGTAATCTAAGTTCTAATGCACATGTAAATGATAAACTGATGATCTGAGGCAGAATATTAGGAAAATGCACTTGTTTCTTTTATAATTTTTCAAGTTGTTGATGTTATTCAGATTTTTAAAGGAATGCTGTAAATGTTTACGTTATTGTAACATAATTTGACTTTTTTCACTGTTATTATTTCACTGGCCCACTAACCCTAACCCACTGGACATCAGATTAGGCTGAATATGGTCCCTGAACGACTCCCGTGTCCTGTTTGCTCTGGAATGTTTCCTCTTTTTTACTTCAGTCCCGTTTCCTTTTCCCGTCCTTCGTCCTCTTTCCTTTCCCTTTTCCTTCCCATTAACATTTCATCCTTTCTCTACCCCTCCTTCCAGTTTTCCCCCTTCTTTCACGCCTATTTCCTCTCATACTTTCATTCTCCTCCTGTTTTATTTAGAATTTCTTCATTTTCTAACAGAGTGGGGGGTCAACGTGGGATGCCGAGGCATAAACACACACACACACACACACACACACACACACACACACACACTGCATCAGCTTGAACTCATGTCACGAAGCAGCATTGCATCATCCTAATAAATGCGTTTGTGGACAATTAAACACCTGCGTCCTGGTGGTTTCCTTCATAATCTGAACGTCGTATTTCTGTTAGCTTGCGATTGTCACGACAAAAGATAATCACTATGATTAGTCAACGTCGGCTGTAAAACAGAACGCTCTCCCTCTGCTGTGTTCAGCCTGTTTGGGGTTTTTGGGTCGGAAAATGGCTGCTGTTAATACCTTCCTTCACAAAATCTGAACAGTTGTGTAAAAAAATAAATAGGATTCTGTTCAATGTGGCAGCCTGTGCTATTGTACGGTGTTTAACAAATGTATCCTTCCACCTGTGATGAAAACAAGAAAACATAAATAACTCATAGTTTAGCAAAAACTTGTTTCAAACGAACAATTTCATTGTTATTCCTACAGAAAATGACCAGTTGGAATAACAAAATAGTCCTCGTTGACAAATAATCCCCATAAATGTCCATATTTAGTGTGTCCACCGTTGGTGCAGATAACAGTTTCCATTCTTGCTGCCATTGTTTTTATGTAGTTTTTTTTTTCTTCACCCTTTCATGCATGAATTATGAGAAACTTTTTCAAGATTTTTTTCTTCCTGAGTATTTTTACATCTGTTTAGGCATGAAAAAAAACCCCAAACAATGTGACTGTTTTTATGCATGTGAAATGTCCACTCTGCTGGACACCATGCATTTAATATTTGAAGCAAAGAAACATGTATTTGCTGACATACTGTGTAAAAGCTATGAAGTATTAGTTTTTAATCTTATGTTTTCTCACGTTTTTAACATACTATCATATCAGTTATTACTCAATCAAATAATTTGCACCAAAGAAAACAAACCTTTTCGTTTAAAAAAATACATGTTCATTACAGTCTAACATTTAGCAATTTATTTAGACTCAAATATCACAATATCAAGAACAGGAAAGTTACAGTAATGATATGAATGTCAGTGTATTATGGGATGGTGCATAAGTGTCCACTGTGTTGGCTGATATGGAACTAAAACAACCAAACCCATGAATATACAAGAGAACAGCTGTAGAATACCTGCCCACTGGAGTGGCCAGTATGTATGAAAGGGTTCATTTGTGTTTCATTTTTCAGCAGCAAACAGACTGAAGAAAGAAGGGAATACAGAGTCAGCCAAAATAATGTATACACTGGGAATGGGAAGATTATCCAAAATGTATCAATACGCCTACATGCACGTGCATGTCCGATCTGTTTAGGACGGGGCAGTCAAACTCATTTTAGTTCAGGGCTCATTTTCCCTCTAACACGACCTCCAGTGGGCAGGACCAGTACAATAATAAGTGAAAAAAGTACATATTATGATAATGTTTACATCCACAAAGTTTCCTTAGAAATCGAAATAATATGAACTTGAAATGTATTAAGAACTAGAAAAGCACTCGGAGAGCGCAGACCTCCGCCAAAGTTGTGTTTGTCCTTTTTTTAAGGTAGTGTTTGTACTTTCCTCCACTAGATGGCGCTGAATGATCTCATAATTAGCTCTGTTCCGTCGTGCCTATGTCGTAATGATAAATCTTTTACAAAATTCCCGGATCCAGACAATGATCCGGATCATCACCAAAATCTAATCATCTGTAGGATACCCCATTTCTGACAATCTCTGAAAATTTCATGAAAATCCGTCCATAACTTTTTGAGGTATCTTGACAAACAAACAGACAGACAGACCAACAGAATTTTACCAATTCTCTGCCTCAATTTATCAGTTTATCATTTACACATGTGCATTAAAACTATTACAAATACACAAAACATTTAGTAACAGGCAGAATATTGATAAAATTACACATACTCCTCTTAAGACATTTCAGGTTGTTCATATTTGTTCAGGTTATTCCCATTTTTTGTAAAAGAATAGTTTGTAAATGTAAACATTTTCATGTAATTTTACATTTTTGAACATTTGAAGTTGTTAATATTTCTAGGTTATTATAATAGTATTTTACTGGTGTTCACCCACTTTAGATCATACTGGTCTGAATGTGGAACCTGAATTAAAATGATTTTGACACCACTGGGTGTTCATTTCTTCAGTGTAATTTTTGCATTTCACAAATTCATCCCAGAGGTCAGACTGGACCTTTTGGTGGGCCGGATTTGGTCCCCGGGCCGCATGTTTGACACCTGTGTAGTGTGAACAGCACTAATATGACCCAGACCACTTTCATATGTGGTCCTAAATCATATTGGATACGTGTCTGACTTCAGTTTGAACGGCCGGTTGCATTTATCCGACCTTTATGTCTGAAATAAAACAAACTTTACAGTTCTGCGTCCCAGGAGGAGGAGCGACGGGAAAAACATACTTACTTCCATAAACACAGTGTGTTCCTGCGTGGTCCTGTATCACATCAGCACCTCTTTTGTGCATGAGGGTCACTACAGCGTCACATTCAGTTCAGACTCAAAACTGATAGAAGTCGCATTTAATGTAAAATATGAACGAGCACACAAAAAAATCCGATTTCACCCACAAATCTGAATTGTGCATTAAGACCTGCTGTCTGAACACAGTGGGGTTAGATAAATATGTTGTAATATATTATGATTATTAAATTGTACAGTTATAATTGTTACAAAATTAAAAAAAAAAATCAATTAAAAGAACCATTGAGAAAAAAAGTATTGTTCGAGTCATTGCTGTTTCTATAGATACTAACACTCATGTATCGAATGGAATGAACCTAAAGTATAAATGATCATTTTTTTCTGTTTTTGTTAAAATACAAATGAAATACTTTAATGTTTTACTTGATTTTCCGTGTGAATATTGATTTTGAGAATATTTTTTATTAACATTACACTTCTTGAGAGTTCTGCATCTAATTTTGTTGTTTTTCCATGAGATTCGACTCTTCACAGCAGGTTGAACCATGTTTTGCAGATCATTTAAGATCTGCTGATTATGTAAATATTTATCTTCTGTGCTACCGTGCTTATGCTAATTTCACATCTCTAATCCAGATGCTTTCTTCATTATCCATGTAACACTTTCTTATATAGTTTTTGCTGCACCAGTTGCAGAACTAACACCATCTATTGTTGGACTGAGATTGAATATTTACACCAGAAAATGGTCAAATGTGCTCAAAAGACCGTTTTTATTTTTTTCTAGGATAGGTCTGAGAAAAGTCATCTTCATATCAGAATCTGAGCATTTTTCAAGATATAGTGGTCAGGAGATTGGTTCAGCAGTTATTCTGTGGTGCAGATATGAAGTTCAGCTCCGTCTTTTCTACTTTGGTCTTTGGTTTTAACGCAGTGGTCGCTTTTCCATTGACCCTCAAATATCACAAATATAACTTACGCACAGAAATTCACCTAATGTAAAAATGACAATTTCACCAAAACTCTTGTTTTTCAATTCAAAGTTTTTGTGCTGGCAAGACATGTTTTTTCAGGTGTTGTGGAATTGGTATATTACGCAAAACTGTAATGGAAAGACTTTTTTTTTTTTTTTTACAAATAGAGTCATGTGAATAAGAAAAACCTGGACGTGGATGGACGTTACAACAAGTGAAGAAGAAGAGTTTGAACAGAAACATGGTGCGATATGTGAGGAATGTGAGGACACACCAGGAAACTGAATAATTGAATAATTCAGTGCAGAACAGAGGGGTAATATATAATAATAATAATAATGAATATATCTCTAAATACACACCATATTTACATTTGCCACCATGTTTATGGAATGACTTCTCGGGTCATCTCACGATAATAAATAAACAAATCATCCCATTTTTGATTTAATGGAAAAAACCAGCTTCTGTTTTTGCGACATTTAGTAAATATTGGTAAAGTTTTGCACATAAGCCCAATGGTCCATTGCTGTTTTGTGTAACGTACCAATTCCACAACATCTGAAAAACCACCTCTTGCCAGCGCAAAAACTTTTAATCAAAAAATGAGTTTTGGGGAAAATGTCGTTTTCCATTAGGTAAATTTTATGCGCAAGTTATATTTACGATATTTGAGGGTCAATAGAAAAGCAACTAGTTGATTCCATAATTTGACATCAATAAACAGAAAAGCAACGATATTTAACATTTTTTTCTTACTCTACATATTTCAAACACAAACAGCCCTATTAAATTATAATTCCTTTTTTTAAATAAAAAATGAATTTGAATATAAACAGGGAGAGTTTTGTTCCTAACACAAATAATCACTTCCATCGTTTTTAAATATACAACATCAGGAATCTTTACTATATCAGATCCTTTGAAAAATGGATTACATATGCATTGTCAATTTGAGCCAGATCATGTTGGGTATTAGTAACACAATGATTATGCTAATTATAAGACCCAAAACCATAATTGTATCTCCATGTGTGATTATTTGGGCATGAAATGATGACAGTGAAGATTCCCATAATCATACACTGTTCATAGTTATTATCGAACACCACTAATAAGACTTAATAACACATTTCGTAATGAGGCGGTGCTATGATTATTTTGCTGGTAAATAGGAGTGGATATGTGGATGCACCTCTACACACTGTTGCAGAGTCTGTACTTAGATGCAGATTTCAACCCCAAGTTCAGATCTGCATGTTTGTGTTTCCAGTGTTCCATGTACAAGCCTAAGATTTACTAATAGTGGATGTTTGCATAACCTTATTACGTATTTGAGTTTTGGCTTCATATTCACCACCTTCACTTCACCTTCCATCAACAGCACCATCTGTATTTACTTAAACAGGTAGTTGAATTATTACTGCGTTGCTTATTATGTTTGAACTGGGTTTAAACTGGAAGCAAGTCTTTTTTTTTTATCCTCACTAAACTTATGTAGTGAGTATCTTGTCACTTCTTTCTTTCTTTTTTTAAAATCTTTTTAGTAGGACATATTTTCAGTTTCAGTCTACATTTATTTTCAAGACACGTATAAGCATGTCTAATTTTTCACTTGTCAAACAAAAACACAAAAACAACTAACAACAAACAAAAACTTTAACAAAAAAAAGGGTAAGTCCCCCCCACCCCCCATAACTTGTCAGTTCTGTCTTTCTTTTTTTTTTTTTTTATCTTTTTTAGAAGGACATATTTTCAGTTTCAGAAGATATGTCTTTTAGAGAGAGGTATAAGCATGTCCAATTTTTGCAGATTTCAAACAAAAACAAAAAACAACAACAAACAAAGATTTAAACAAAAAAAAAACAAAACAGTGCGTGCCACCCCCCCCACCCCCACATTTTGTCACTTCTTAAACAACTATCTGTTTGCAGAAGCATAAAGACTGGACTGTGTTTCACTGGAAAAAGGTCATGTGGTCTGATGAGCCCAGCCCGACCCTGTTCTAGATGTTTATAAAAGCTCCGGTTAAAGGACTTTTTAAAATGGAATTCTTCCTTTTAAACATGTCCCTGTGTTCTCCATAAACTGTAAATGCTCTGCTTGGGTCTGAATTCTTCATTCATTCAACTCCACAGG
>JAQQZY010000027.1:4861891-4875911 GCA_030068375.1 Ostorhinchus rueppellii | reverse complement strand
CCCCCCCCCCCCCCCCCCGGCAACAAAACCCTCATGACTCTGAATATTATGTTCTGTTTATGGAATTAGATCCTCCTACATCGTACACACTGCACCTTTAAACACACAGTATATGTTTGTTTCTGATTGGCATCTAACAGAGTGAAACTGCTGTGCATTACAGAACCACCACTTATGCTATTACTGTACACAGGGAAACCTCTAAACCAGGGGTATTCAAATCCAGTCCTTGAGGGCCGGTATCCTGCATGTTTTAGATATTTCCCTCTTCCATCACACCTGCTTCAATTAATGATCAGTTCACCAAGCTCTGCAGAAGCCTGATAATGGCTTCCAGGTGTGATGGAAGACGGAAATATCTAAAACATGCAGGATACCGGCCCTCGAGGACTGGATTTGAATGCCCCTGCTCTAAACATATACACTCTGGGACTGAAGGCCGTCACCTATAGCTTTTCTCTACAGCTCATTTTAGTTCAGGGGCCATATTCAGCACAATTTGACCTCAAACGGGCCAAACTGGTCTCGACAAGGCTTGGTCTTAGTATCTGGTCAGTGCGTCATGGTCTTGTCCTGGTTTTGATACCCTACGGTCTCTGCAGTGTCTTGGTCTCCGTCGAGCTGGTGTCAGATAGAAAAATGACCCCCATAGAGAAATGACCCACACATTCTTTTTTTTTTTTTTTTTTACTTTATTGCTGTATCTGCAGAAGACAGGTAATTAACAGAACACAACATGACTGCCTTGAAAGTAGCTTTCGCCTCACATAAACATTTTACAGTCGCTCCATTGGGTGCCTGTCATTTTAGAATCCAGTTTAAAATACTTTTATTTCTTTTTAAATCCCTCCATGCTCTTGCACCGCCCTACCTCTCTGAGCTCCTTCACACATATACTCCCAGTCTCTGTCTCAGATCAGTTCATCAGCTGCTTTTGAAGGAACAGAACAAGGTACAAGCTCCAAGGAGATCGGGCTTTAGCTGCTGCTGGTCCCAGACTGTGGACCGACCTGCCTCCTCTGTCTGTTTTTAAATCTCTTCTTCAAACCCACCTGTTCTCTTTGGCCTTTTAACTTGTGCAATGTTGATATTTTGTTCTAATTTATATTTTAACTTGTTTTATTTATTTGATTTGATTTTTTAAAATATTTTTATTGAATTGTATTGTGTTTTTAGTGTTCTTTACAGCACTTTGGTCCACTGCGGTTGTTTTAAAGTGTTTTATAAATAAAGTTGGATTGGATTGGACTAGACTGGATAAATGTATGTATGAGATTTCATCATACAACAAGAGGGGGAAAATGCAGCCTTTCATGGATATGCCTTCCATTCATATAAAAGTACATTCCTCCAGATTACAGTTATAAAGATAAATGTACATTCCTATCACATATATTCCTACTTTGTTCCCATTTAGACATACATAGTTATGATAAAAACCTAAATGTGCATACACCATATATATATATTCATTCATTCATTCATCTTCTGAACCCGTTTTATCCTCAGTAAGGTCACAGGGGTCGCATGGAGCCTATCCCAGCTACTTATGGGCTAAGGCGGGGTTTACCCTGGACATGTGACCAGTTCATCACAGGCTGAACATATAGAGACAAACAGTCACTGTCACATTCACACCTATGGGCGATTTAGATGAACCCATTACCCTACCAATACATGTGTTTGGTAATTTGTAAATGTGAACATTTTCATGGAATTTTACATAAAAGCTTGTAGTTGTCATTATTTATAGGTTAATATGATAGTATTTTACTGGTCTGACCCACTTTAGATCATACTGGTCTGTGTGTGGAACCTGAACTAAAATGATTTTGACACCACTGACACTTAATATCTTCAGTGTCATTATAAATCCATCCCATGAGCCAGACTGGACCCTTTCACGGGCCGGTTTTGGCCCACAGGCCGCATGTTTGACACCCCTGCTCTAAAACATAAGGAGATAAATCAGTGATATGTGCTAATGTTAGGGCATGTCATTATACTGAAATAGCTGCAGGTGATGGTAAATGTTAATGTTTGCATTGCAGATGGCATGTATAGTGAATAAATTAAACAGCACTGGAAATGTTTGATATAATTTAATAACACAAGTGAACAAGATATAGAGCACAGTTGATATTTTAATGTATAAACGCTGCATATTGTGTTTCACCGCATGTTTAATTCAGTGTGCTGATGTAGAAGTGTAACTGCAGCTCATATATTTACTTGTGTTTATTTTTAATGTCACTTTTTTTTCCATATATGTTGAGAATACATCCGTTCAGCTACGAGCTCAGAGATATTTTTTTTGGACTTCCCATCAATACAAATAGCAATAAAATAAAGTAGAAGCAGTATTAGTACGTTGGCTCGCATTCATTTCCTGGAGTGGAAACCCAAAACTCTAACCTAAAGACAACTCTTAACCCTGTAATTTAATGATTTTCATTATGTGGACATGAATTTTCTCTCCAAAGGTGACTGTGGAGGCAGATTTATGCTCCCATAATGTAAGAAATACAAGGACACACACACACACACACTTTCTCTCACTGCCCTTCAACAAGCACTACCAGGAATTTATTGCAAAATGTAATTAAGGATTTGATTCTGTACTTTTACCCCAGACACACACACACACACACACACACACACACACACACACACACACACACACACACACACACACAAAAAACCATTCCCAATGTCCTCCAACATGCCAAGAAAGTAATTCATCTTCTTGTTGTGCTATTTGTAAACCCTTGTTTCACCACAACGCACATAGACTCGCATCTGTACCGTCGATGGCTGGGTCCGTTACCGTGGTAACAGGTGTGTTCCTTCGGACGTCTTCGGTTCAGTGCGACCGCGCGTTATAATCCGATTGTCGTATATCATGTGTCACATCCTGACCGCACCTGATATTTCCCTAAATGTTGAACCATTAAGCTGATTTGCGGAGACGCCAAGTTAGGGGAGAAAATGTCAGAACAGAAATAAAGACGATATGAGGGATGATATTTAAGCAGTTTAGTGAAATGTGAGGAAGTCCGGGGCAAGAGGTCACAGACGCAGTGGAAGGAAAGATCCCAAAGAGCTTTGAACAGTCCAAACTTAACTTTGTGAAAAATGACCGTCAGCAGTTTTGGATTCCTTCACTCTGCTCAGGAACCACATTTATTTGTTTGATTTTATTAGTTTATTTAATCGGGACCCTGCACATTTATGGACATTGGTGTATAAAAAAATGCACCCATATAAATATGCCGGAATTAGTAAAAATAACTCCTTTTCATCTGCAGTACCTAAGCAGGAGACAGAAAAAAAGACATAAAACAGACTCATTTACTATAAATTAAAAATAATAATAATTAAAAATACATGTAATGATGATATAGAGGTCATCGAAAACAAACAAACAAACAAAACACAAATGGACATGGGATAATCACAGGGGTGTTGGTGTCAGTTAAAAATGAGAGCATCTGTGGTTTCAGAGCCACTGTTTTAAGTATGTGGGACACTGTTAGTGGGAGGGGCCAGGGCAAATTCAAAGGATCATCCTGGGGTTTTTAGACGTAAATTACAATAAATAAGAAGGTGTAATGTTTAACAGGTTATAATAGTTTCTATTCTGGGGTGGTTCATTTCACTATACATTAATTTTATTATTATTATTATTTTTTTTTTTTTACACTAGTTAGCAAGAGATTCACAGATTAGCACTTCACAGCTCAATCGATCATCTGTGAATAATCGCTGAGACACGGATGGCGACTCTATGCAGCTTTGGTAACACAGAAAGGAAACTACAACCCTGTTTACATCCAAACAAACGATCCTTAACCATCAGGACATAACATTACCTCCACTGTGGAACCAGTTTGTGAGCATGAGTTTAGGGACGGTCTGCAAAGTGCAAACCGGAAGATTTCTACAAATTTAAAATTCAGTAACTTTGTTTCTATTGTTTCTACACACCCATGAACCACTTCTGTAGACACTACACCACCCAGATAGGACAAATATCATACACAGATTAGACCAAATATAATATGAGCTACAGCTGTATTTAAATGGGTCTGTATGCAGGGGTGTCAAACTCCGGTCGTCGTGGCCCAGTGTCCTGCATGTTTTAGATATTTCCCTCTTCCATCACACCTGGAAGCCATTACATCACTATCAGGCTTCTGCAAAGTATGATGAGGAGCTGATCATTAATTGAACCAGGTGTGCTGGAAGAGGGAAACATCTAAAACATGCAGGAACCTGGGCCACGAGGACCGGATTCTTACACCTGTTCTTCAGCACATCAGTCACGTTCAACCACTGACAGAAAATAAATGATATTTAAATCAAAAATAACCTTCTGATGTCTTCACAACTAACTTATGAGCAACAGAAAATTTAAGCTGGAAAAAAAATTGTGATCTGATTCATATTCTGATACATATCAGTATTGTCTGAAATGAAAAAAATTATCGTGATATGTTTTTTTTTCTCCATATCACCCAGCCTGAATCCCTACAAATACAATTTTTTTTACAATGTCAGTGTTTTCTTTACCTCGGACATTTGGAAGAATCGGTGCATAAAGCAGACAGATGTCTTGTCCAGATCTTCCTGGTGGAACATGAAGAAGGCCAGAACAGAGAACCTGCTTCAGACTCGTGCTCCGTCTTATAAACACTGGCTTTCAGTCAGAGATGATAAACTTGTCATGGAACATCTGACATATAAACTGAAGCTCAAAGAAAACCTGTTTATGAAAAACTGGGGAAAATGGCTGACATTCACAGACAAATGTGTCTATTAATGGACCTGAAAATATTCTGACACCATCACAGGCTGTTCTGTTCATTAGTTTGTTTTCCTGGTCCTCCTGACGGGACTGTATCGTACTGTTAAAATGAGAAATAAATATAAAAAAAAAAGTCCACATATTCATTGAGGCTTCAACAATCTAAATTCAACAAAATTTGGAAGCAATGGAAACTGTATATCTCTGGGAAATGCCCCTCTTTTGTCTAAGCTTATTGTTTTTCCTTCGAATTCTTTTACATTGTATATATGTCCATGTACATGTGTATGTGCGCATGTATATGTGTGTATGTATTTATATGTGTGCATATGTATGTGTATGTGTGTGTATATATGTATACACATATATATCTCTTTCTTGTATAATGACGTACTGGATACAATTATCACTTAACAGTAACATGATAACAGATTACACCACTTTTTTTTTCTTTTTTTCTTTTTTTTCTTCTTTTCTTTCTTTATGTGTTTGTGTTGTTGGAGATGTTATAATTTGGAAAAAAAAAATAAATATAAAAAAAAAAAAAAAGTCAGTGTTTGTGACATTAACCTCATTTTTCGTGTTGACGACAGACCTAAACGTACAGATAAATACCTGTTTTATAAAATGTTTTGCTCTCTCTTTGTGTTCTGATCCTTCTGAGTTCACCCAAACCCTGAGCATGCTCAGTACAATGCTCTACTTCTCCAACCTGGTGCTGCGTTCTGTACAAAGTAATCCATTTACACTGACACATTCATTGGATTTATAGACTGAAATATAACTTGTAATTTGTTCTATCCTAGTTTGTGTTTACTCCTGCCGACACCCCTACTGTGAGCCCACAGATAAGACCAGCCTGGGTTATCGGAACCACAGAGCTCATATTCTTTTCCACGGTGCAGAGGCTTGAGATGATAGGAAGGAGGTTTAATTTAACAAGGAAGTGTCTTCTATTAATTTATGAACACTTCATTATGCTCTGGTAGCCGACAAGCTGCTGATGTCTTGTCTGTTTTTTGGTGGCGACGTGATGAAGAATAAAGTGTGCAGACGTGAACTAATCTGTGTCGTGTGCTGCTCATGTGCACACGACAAACGCAGGAGAACAGGCATTATTCCTACTCCAGTTCTGGGAAGATTCACATAGTGTTCAGAGTATGATACACATGTAGGAAAGAGTCTAGGACTGCTGGAATTCTGACTTTAATTTTGGAATTCTTACTTTAATCTTGGAATTCTGACATTAATCTTGGAATTCTGATGTTAATCTTGGAATTCTGACTTTAATTTTGGAATTCTGACTTTAATTTTGGAATTCTGACTTTAATCTTGGAATTCTGATGTTAATCTTGGAATTCTGACTTTAATTTTGGAATTCTGACTTTAATCTTGGAATTGTGACTTTAATTTTGGAATTCTGACTGTAATCACAGTAGGGCTGCACGATTAATCATTAAAAGATTACGATCTCGATTCACATGTGTACGCGATCTCATTTCTAAACACAAACGATTCTTAAGTATTTTATTTCACAGGCTACATTACAAACAAATGCTCTCAAACGCAGAACTGCCGCTTCCTTCATCCCATGATAAAGCATATTTACAACATGTGACCCTGCTGCTGTCGGCTGCAGCGGAGTGAGGACAGGGTGAATGACAGCGGAGGAACCCTAGTGGTAGAGTCCACAGTCACCTACCTGAACTCTGACATCCAAAGGCTGGCAGTCGGCGGTGTTAATCTCATGTCGGTCTTATGTGTCGTCCAGATCCAAGTGTGTTTTTACTTTCACTTCTCTGACTTTTGTGCTGTTCTTCTTTTCTTTTCTTTTCTTTTCTTTTCTTTTCTTTGACCGTGACGATAACTCAGCTTTTAAACAAGAATCAAAAGTCTTGCCCTCTCATAAATATTATATGAAAAAATTCCATTGTGCCGGCTGGTGAGTTTCTTCGTACTGCGAACTTTCACAGATGAGCTGATGTTACTTTGCAACCGGGACCAGAGTGACCGGACTACTTGCGTAGTGATATGAAAGACACAAATCAGAGGTAAAAGAACCGATTTTCCTTGACAGCGTTGCAATCAACATTTTGTGAAAAAAAAATCGTGGCAGAGAATCGTAATCTCAGTTCTGAGCAAAAAAAAATCGTGATTCACATTTTTGCCAGAATCGTGCAGCCCTACATCACAGGATTCTGACTTTAATCTTGGAATTCTGATTTTAATCTTGGAATTCTGACATATGTCTCAAATTATTATTATTTTTCTTACGTCATTCTATAAATGTTGACGTGTTCAGAACAGATCGGTTCTGTGTGTTGCCTTTGGTTTTGCCTTTACTGCGTCCTCCTCATCACAACAACATCAGCCAGTTTATGGTGAATGTGTTCCAGTTCAAACCTGCCTTTCAGACACTAAATATCGACACAAAATCAGCCACCGCAATCAGTTTCAGATTTAAATCACATTGCGCACTCTAAATAAATATTTGCATTTACTCCTCCCAATAATTTCACACCTTCTGTCAGAAACACTCATATTACATATTCATCAGCAAACATGCTAAATGGGTTGTGCAGCTATTTTGTCCGTCTGACACAGTCCTTGGTGCGTCCTGTTAGTGAATCAGCTTTAACGTGTTTTTGCACGTGCAGTCAAGTTTGCACATGTTTTTTGCACATGTAAACTTTTAGTAAATCAGGTCCATAAAGTGTCATATAGTGTCTAAAAGCTCAGGATCTCAGCTTTCTGATGAAAGTTGAATTTCATGGATAGTGCAAAAGGTTCAGGAGTTAAAGTAATCTGAATGATGTGAAGTGCAAAATGCAGCACTGGTGAACTTTCAGGTGTTAAAGCGTTTTAAACTAATGAATTAGTCATCAATCAAGTCTTAATCAATCAAATTTATATTGTGTCACATCAGAAGTAAATGTATCTCATGACACTGTACCAGAGGTGGCAAGAGTACTCACATTCTGTACTTAAGTACAAGTACAGTTACTTGGGTAAAAAAACTACTCATGTAAACGTAGAAGTACTGCTTCAACTCCTGTATTTAAGTAAAAGTAAAAAAGTACAGCTTCTCAATTAAATAAAGTACAAAAGTAAAAAGTAAAACTGCATTTTTTGCCATAAATGAAACAATACGTATTTAACCAAAATCATATAGAGAATCATGCAATCATGTAAGAAATGATACAGGTAAATGCACGGCTAAAATTAAACGAAATGTAAGTGGGTAGCAGGCAAAGAAGAGAATTTAAAAAAAAAATTCATGGATGAAAATAATTTTTAAGACATTTAATGATGACAATCGGCTAATTGGACCGTGGTTGCTCCACAGCTGGTTTGTTTTATTTTGAAGTGCGCGTCATCTCTTTTTATATTCGGTTAAAGACGACACTGAACAGCACACATCACAGATTTATTGATGGCGTGTGTTTTAGCCAAAAATAAAGCCCTTAAAAGTGAGATACTGTGTAGACAATGGGTTTATTCATGGGTCGGGTCGCAGTATCCAGTTTTGTGGGTAATTGGAAAAAGTGGACCGGTGCAGAACTCTGGTACTGACCCTGTTCACAGCCTGTGCTCTTTCCTCCTTCACTGATGTTCCCTCTGAAGCGACGTACAGATATTTATGTAGAAATGTAAGGAGTAAAAGTAAAAAGTAAAAATTTGCCATAAAAATAAATCCTCAAGTAAAATACAGACACCTAAAAAATCTACTTACAGTAAGTACAATAATGAAGTACTTGTACTTTGTTACTTCCCACCTCTGCACTGCACATATAGAGCTGACCAGAACCAGACTCTCTAATCTTAAATGAGTGTGACATAGATGTAAGACAGATGATATCATATATTTAATGTGTTAAAAAAATGGACAAATTAATAAAAAATATCACTTTTTTTTTTTTTTATAATTGTTTTGCTTAATTTGCTCGTTTCACCTTTCAGTCCAATACGGCAGAGACGTACCTCGAACATGTGGCCCTGGAGCCACATGTTTTTGATAATATAAGTTGTTTAGCCACGATTCAGTCTGTTTTCACTGTAGCCAATCAGAGGACAGGATATTTTGTGGTGTAAAAACAGGAGCTCACACACTCCGCAGCCCAAAGTGTGTGTCCTAGTTTTCCACATGGCTGCGTGCTCTGCAGGGACCATCTATCTGTCCACACCTCCTCTTCCTCCTCACCTCCTTCCCTTCACTTCTCCTCCTTTTGCCTCCTTCTCTCTGCCCTCTTTACTTCCGTCTCCTCGTCCATTTACAGAGTCTGTAAACGTCCACACTACCGACTGAACTACCACCAGAGGTTTCTTCACAGATGCTTTTTCAGTGATAAAAACGGCCTAAATGCAAAATAATGTATGATGATGCAGAATTATAACGGCAACAAAGAGAGGAAAATGTCAGGAAGGATTAGGGAAGATGACGGTGAAGTGGTTAGTACGATTATTTACAGAACAACAACAAGGTCCTGGTTTAACTCCAGCACCAGCTGCTATGGGTTCCACTTCCTCCTACTGACCAGAGACATGCACCTTAATACTGGGAGGGGGGGTCAAACATATGGCCTGTGGACCAAAAAAAGGCCCTCAAACAGGTCCAATCAGGCCCACAGGACAAATTTACAAAACAAATACGTCACCGAATCCCGTCTTAACCCTTAAAGACCCAAACGTTCTTCTTCCTTTCTCTGAGCTTTTATGAATATCTACAGGATCAGTCAATTAAATGTTGAAAAATACCTGATTTTCACTGAAAGAAAACCCCGATATACAGAAGACAGCATTACAATAAATGGTGATAAAGCACTTAAGGACGGTTAAATATAGAGAAACGTTTGGAAGTGACACAAATGTCCCAGTGGGTCCTTCTGGGTTAAAACACATCTTTTTCTCCATGGCTTTTGAAACCATGTGAGATGTTTGAAATATATTGTTCTTATTCAGTTGTTTTATTTGGTATTGGTTTATTGTACTTATTTTTTAATTCGTTGTTTTTTTTGTTTTTTTTTAATTCTATAGATTTTATGTTTTTAATCTATTCTTATATTTTACTCTCTTATTCTTTCTTTCTTTCTTTTTCTCCACAGCTCTTTGCTCCAGTGTGGTTGTTTAAAGTCAGACTGGGTTGAACCAAAGACATAATAGTCAAGGATGTGATCATAAGCTTTACTGATCATAAAATTAATCCAGTGCGTTGACTCATGTGCATCCACAGGTTGTAGATGTGCTGTTTTTACGCTGTTGTGTATTCGTGCATGCTGTTCCATATTAGTCCAGCATAGCAACATGATTATAAGGCTATTGCATTCAAAATGACTATTAGTCCTATCAACTTCCTGTTTTCACTAGTCTGTTCCTTGATCAAACTACATAAATACATAAGCAACGAATAAAGACAGGGAAATTATAAAGAAGACATTTTTAGAGGAATGATACAAATTCTGTGCAGCTAGAGGATACAAACTTAATATGGTAAAATGGTGTAGCACCCTATAATGTAATACTTTACTGAAAATGTAACAAAATTTGCACTTAACTCAATCAAAAATGTGATAAAACCCAATAATGTAATAAAATATCCTGACTGATATTGTAATATGTGCACTTTAACCCAATAGTCATTCTGTTGTTTCAAATCCAGTGTATTTAACAGTGTTAGATTCTCAAAACACAAAATGTAGAACTTTGGACTGAAAATTAACATATATATTACATTATCTGTCAAGTTTTACACTGTCAGGTTTGAAAAAAAAAAAAAAGACTCACCTGAAACTGTAGAAAATCCCCAATAATGTAATAAGGTATTACATTAGTTGGTGAAATTATTACATTATTGGGTTTTATTACATTTTTGATTGAGCTAAGGGCAAATTATATTACATTTTCAGGAAATGATTACATTATAGTGTGCTACAAATGCATCCCTCTGGATTCTGTTAGCTAAAGTGACACTTCTGTTTAAATAGGAGGCCAAAACACAAAACCTTTTCATTTCATCCTAAATTGCTGTTGTGTAAACTGGCTGTAAATGTAATGTGACAGTGAATGGTGTTGGTCTGTATATGTCAACCCCGCCTTCACCTGTTCGGAGCTGGTGTAGGTTCTGGCATCTCCATGACATTCCTGAGGATTAAGCAGATGAAGCATCCATGGTGGGATGGATGGAAGATAAAGTCAGAACTCAAGTTGTGTCATAAAGAGGTTAGATCCACACTAGTGTTAGCATCTGTTCCAAGGAGGATAATCGATGTTTTAAACTCCATGAATTGGTTTTGAAGGTCAGATCTACTGATTTTAGAAGATCTGAATGCATGTTCAATCTGATGTTTACAAACCAGACGAGACGTTTCTGAATGTGACTCTAATCAGGTTTCTACAGATGGATGTTCACATTGGATTTTAACCCATAAAGGTCCAGCGCTACTTTTGGTGCAGACCCAAAGGAAGTTTTCTCTATTTTTATCACCATTTATTCAATTATTATGGATTTTTAAGTGCAAATCAGGGTTTTTTTTTCATATTATATTACTGATCATATCCACATTCATTAAAGCTCGGATTAAAGTTTAGGGTTATTATATCAAAACCCATAAAACTAAAAAAAAGTGACTTTTTCCAGCAAAAATATATCAATAATTGAACATAAACAAAGTGTTTCCATCCACTGACACTGTAAGTAACACTGACCCAGTGTTACTTTTGTTGCCATTCGCAAATGACTTTCTCTATTTTTAATCTTTCTTAAGTTGTTTCTCACCATTTTATTCTAATATTATTCTCTGTAGTTTTTTTTAGTTAAAATCATGTATTTTAATATATTTGATTTAGTACTCATGTAGGTGTATGTAAAAGCTGAGATTAAAATGGAAGGATAACGGAGAAAACAGAAGAAAATGTGACTTTTTGGACACATCTGGACTTTAACCTTTTTAAACACATGACTAGAAGTTACATTTACTGGCATTTAATGACTGATTTTCAAACTTGAGCTACAGGTTTAACCAATAAAGACCTAAATCATTTTCTCTATTTAATTTTTCATTAGTGATTTATCATCATTTATTATAATATTATCCTCCCTATTTTGCATTTTTCACTGTAAATCATGTATTTTCCCATACTTATTTACCAGTTTCGTCAAAACTCTAGTTATCTGTTTAAAGTTTTTGTGTTAGCAAGAGGTGATTTTTCAGGCATTGTGAAATTGCTATATTATGCAAAACTACAATGGAAAGACTTTTTCACAAATAGAGTCATGTGAATATAAAACCCGGATGTGGACGAACATTACAACAAGAGAAGAAGAAGAGTTTTAACATAAACATGGTGCAGTATGTGAGGACACACCAGGAAACTGAATAATTTTATAATTTAGTACCAGATAGAGGCTAATATATAATAATAATGAATATATTTGTGAATAAACACCATATTTATGTTCATTGTCTCGTTTATGGGATGACTTCTCGTGTCGCAATAGTAAACAAATCGTCACATTTGTGATTTAATGGAGAAATTAACATTATGCACTTCTGTTTTTTCGACATTAATAAATATCTGTAAAGTTTTGCGTGTATGTTCAATGGAAAAGTGACTAGTGTTGACATAAAAGTGTGATAAATACACACTTGACTCACACACTACTTTATATTAAATAACTGAGAAAGAGGAAACAACATATCTTGGAGTCTTTCCAGTGTTTTCTTCAGGAGGAAATGACATCATGTGGAGCAGGTCATGTGATTTTGAATTAACACACTTAATAATAATGAATATGTCTGTAAATCAACAACAAATTTACGCTCGTCACCACGTTTATGGAATGGCTTCTCTTGTCAACTCGCGATAATAAATTAACAAATCATCGCATTTGTGATTTAATGGAAAAAACGACGTTCCGCACTTCTGTTTTTTCGACATTTCGTAAATATCGGTAAAGTTTTGTGCATAAGCCTAATGGAAAAGTGACCTGTGTTTTCTATTTTACCTGGAAGACCTGAGCAGAACCTGTGCTTCTACCAGAGTGATCAGATCCAAATAATGATGTCAGCGCTGATGGGTAGACTTAGACTTTGTTACAAACCTATAATGTCTCTGACCAAAAATATATCCCTGGATGTGGGAAGAAGAACATGGAGAACAATAGTCTATGGATAGATGGAATGAAGTGAGTTCTGACTCGTTGGTGGGAGGCTTCTGCACAGGTAAAACTGGAACGAACATGAAGTTGTGAATATGCGTTACTGGCGTAGCTGTGTAATTACCGACACCTACGCTGTTACCACAGCAACCCAAGCAGATAGGCTGGTGATGTCTGGACGCACGAATGGGATCTGATCACTTCAGATAACGCAGAGGAGAAAAAAAAAATGGTTTGTCTGCAGTTTGGACTCTATTTGAGGAGCAGCAGCTTCACACAGATCATAGCCTGGATGACTTTTCCTTTCCAGTAACACAAACGCTTTGGTTGTCATCCCTAAAAAAAAAGAAAAAGCGAAAGACAAACTGTAGCCAAGTTCAGAGCGATACAGGGTATTGGATTCACCCAGGCCCGGTCTGGCCCACTGCATGTTCTCACTTTGAGTAACTGAGACTTTTTCAGCTGCATAGACATTGACATTCTCCTTCCTTACACTTTGAAAGTTCTCCATGTTCTGATGTTCTTTATGTTATTTTAGCCCACATCCAGGAATATATTTTAGGTAAGAGACATTATAGGGTTTGTAACAAAGTCTGAGGTCCAATCCCAATTCACCCCTTACCCCTCCTCCCTCCATACTTCGCATTCACGTGAAATGGGTACGGGTGTCCCGATTCTCGATAGCCCAATTCCAATTCACCCCTTACCCCTAACCCTTACCCCTACCCCGTGGCCCTTGCACTTGGCACTACCCTTTGAAACAGAGATGTAAGGGGTAGGGGTTGAAATGTTCCCCTATGAAATGGGACAACACTTCACGACCTGTTACATTATCAGTGGTCATCAACGCTGCTATAAATAGATGTTTCTTTAACCCTCCTGTTGTCCTCGGGTCAAAATGACCCGCCACTGTGTTAAAAACTAATGGATCAATAATGTAAAGCGCTTTGAGAAGGCGCCGTGAGTGACTTGTAAAGCGCAATAAAATGTAATCCATTATTATTATTATTATTATTATTATTATTATTATTATTATTATTATTATTATTATTATTATT
>JAQQZY010000027.1:4824793-4837352 GCA_030068375.1 Ostorhinchus rueppellii | reverse complement strand
CCCCCCCCCCCCCCCCCCCCCCCCGCGGGCAGGGAAAGTGAAACGAGAAACTCTGTGCTGAGTCCTCTATGACCTCAGTTCTATTCTGTGGAACTGGTTCGACTCGGCCCGTCTGCCGTTGTTGTGCACCTCATTTCCTTTCCTCTGCCTTTGGAAACTTGTGTTTGAGGGGATACAGTGTTTATTATCCACACAGAACTGGGCCTGGATGACGTCCTTCCACCACTCACAAGCGCCGCTAAGTATTGAATCAAATGAATCACATGTGGACAAATGTTGGAGCAGATTGGAGGGAATCCACCCTTTGGAAGAAATGGAAGCTTTGACAGTGTTCCAAGTGGACCTGGTGTCTGTTTAGACCAGTTCTGCCTCAACACCATGTTGGATGCATTCCTACCAAAACACTGGAGCGTACGTGTGACGTCATAATCCATGCACAACGAAGGTGGAATCGATAAACAGAATCATTAAGCAGGCAGGCAAATGATTCCAACGAATCGAGCTACTGGGATCCGGTTCTCAATTCCCATCCCTATTCTCCACTATAAAACAGTTAGCATAATTAGCTTTAGCTTAGAACCCCACAAACATCACTGAAACATACAATCCAGAAACTATCAACTACAACAAAATGACTTCAAACTGATCACTGTTACATGTGCTCAAATAAGTATTCTCCAATTACAATTATAATTTCTGATTGATGAACTCACCTCATGTGGACGATCAGGCCTATAAACCTACCCTGAGCATCCCCCATAGAGCTGACTAACTTCTGTTTCCGCCAGGCAGAAGGAGAAAACCCTGAACCAACGGCCACCCAAACAAAAGGGCAAGTGAAAGCAGAACTCAGTTAGTTCCAACACACTTCCACCCATAATTTAACTGCTCAAATAAAAAACAAAAACATAACAGCAAGACCATGAGACCTTAAAACAGAGGAGGACTTTCATCATAAATCCCATCCCTTTTCAGAAAATTTGTCACATAGTGCATTGTGGGAAACAAAAGAGGTTCTTCACAGATTCGGCAAGAAAAGGAGTCGGATCACTACAGCGTAAACGTCTCCAGTCCACCAGGGTTGTTTTAAAGCAGGGGTGTCAAACTCCATCCTCGAGGGCCGGTATCCTGCATGTTTTAGATTTTCCCTCCTCCATCCCACCTGAAAGCCATTACATCATCATCAGGCTTCTGCAGAGTAGGATGATGAGCTGATCATTAATTGAACCAGATGTGCTGGAAGAGGGAAATATCTAAAACATGCAGGATACTGACCCTCGAGGACCGGGGTTTGACACCTGTGTTTTCAAGAATCAGTCTTGTAGGTGGATGGAGGTGAAGGCCACATTTGGGTTCAGCTTCACCAAGAGACAATAAAATCACTGCTGCGTGGAATTCCCATTCCCACAATGGACTTGACAAAATTTCCAAAAAAGGCCCAAGTGACGTTTGTGTTTGTTCTGTAACCAAGTGGACTGTGTTTATGATGGAGTCATCTGTGAGGAAATGACTCAGGTGCATAAACACAGAAAGACTAATAGGTTAGCGATAATTAGGATATCAGTCTGGTTTGACAAATTTGAAAAAAAAAAATAGTGATGAAGGTCATACGCTGCTTTAAGGAGTCAAATAGACGGCAGAGGACAGTCCATTGGTCACATGGTCGTATGGGATCCTGCACAACACTGGTAATTTCACCCCTTATACCTACTGTCGTCTGTAGGCGTTAACTCACAAACATTACACAAACTCAGGGAAAAACTGAAGTTTCATGTTGCTGTTTGTCCAAAAGCTGAAAACAAAACACTACAGCCCCCCCCCCCCAGCCCCCCCATGTCCAGCTTTTCCTGCCAAAGTGTTTCATTTGTAACAGAATACAGTTGTGCGCTCAAGGACTGAGACGACAGAATGAATGAACTGTGATAAAAAGAAGTCAAATGTACAGATGGGACGATCACAGCGTGTTTTAACCCCCGATGTCCCACTCCTCATCACACATTCAGTCCATATTTTGTAAGTACAAGCTTGTAGTTGCAAGTCGATCCTGTACACGGCCTTCGTTTGTCTGTAGCTACGAATGAACCACATAACACGAAACCACGCTGCATCCAAATCGTAAGACAAATATAAGAAATGCCCTGTTTCTGTCTTCTTTCCTATTGTTATTGCTATTTCCCTTCAAGCATTTTCTACATATCTTATAGAGTGTAGAGTGCTGTAACTGTCGTATAAATGAGAATGTGCCCAAACAATTCGCCACAACTTCAATTTAATTTCAGTTTATGTATTTGAACGGGACAGTGAACATTAATGAACATACCTGTTTTTACATGAATGTGAACACTCCAAGTTTTAGCCAAAGGTTAGTTTCCATCTAGTGTTCCACAGAAGAGGTTCCTTAAAAACACAGTAAAAGCACAAACAACTATAAAAGTCTACACATTAGTCAGATGTTTCAATCATTTTCAACCGTATTTCAAACATTTCAGCCAGTGTCTGATCTAACTGATTGATTGGTGGCATATGTTCTCACTGGCCCCTTTATTGGGAACACTTTGACATTAGCAGGCGTGCTACTAACATCAGTGCAAAACTTTTTACTAAATGTCTAAAAAACAGAAGTGTGTAATGTCATTTTTTCCATTAAATCACAAATGCAATAATTTGTTAATGTATTATCGCAACATGACACGAGAAGTCATTCCATAAACATGTTGATGAATATAAATATGGTGATTATTTACAGATATATTAATTGTTATTATATATTACCCCTCTATCCCATACTAAATTACAAATTATTTGGTTTCCTGGTGTGTCCTCACAGACACCATGTTTCTTTTAACAACTGTCCTTCTTTCCTTGTTGTAACGTCCATCAACATTTGTTTTGTTTTGTTTTTTTTAATTCACGTGACTAGTTGTGGAAAAAGGTATGTTCGTTACAGTTTTGTGTGATATACAATTTGCACTACACCTGAAAAACTACCTCTTGCCAACACAAAAATTTTAAATCAAAAATTGGCAATTTTGGTGAAATTGTTTTTCCATTTGGTACATTTTCATGCACAAGTCATATTCACGATATTTGAGGGTCAATGGAAAAACAACGAGTGAAAAACAGCAAAAGCTGAAAACCAAAAGCATGTGGTCAGAACATCTCTTTGGACATTCCAATTAAAGAGAAGAGGAAATGACAACATATATATATATATATATATATATATATATATATATATATATTCAGAGAGAGAGAGAGAGAGAGAGAGGGAGATGAGACTCGAGCAGTTTCTTCCATTGACCTCATAGTAGATTGTATTTGTGAATAAATTCAACTGTGTTTTCCACTCATAGAAAAGGGTTACATTTGTTTTCCCCATCGGTCTTCTGTTGTTCTGCTGCCATCCACTGGTGCTCAGCTCTTTAGAAAATAAAAAAAAAGGAGGAAGCAGGAAAATGAATGAGAAGGAGATGAAATAACAGAAAGAGAACAGAGGATTTCAGTTTGCTCAGAGTCCAATCTCCTTCACCAGAGGAGGAGAAAACATGGAACAACCATCCCTCCTCCTGCAACTTTCATCATCACTCCATCAATTAAACATGGCAGCGGATTACACTGGAGGAGCAGAGGATTTCGGATAAGGAGGAGAGGCTGGAGAGGAGGAAGAGGAAAGATGAGGAGGAGGGAAAGAGGAGGAGGAGAGCAGGGAGGCTTTTAGCAGCCTGCAGTCACCCAGAATAGAAGTTTTCAAAGAGGAAAAACAAACCGAGCTGCTGATCAAACTCGTCCGGTCGATACTGGTGTCCTTGGGAAGAACGAGCACCGGTTCAGACAGTTTAGAGGAAGAGGAGGAGGAGGAGGAAGAGGAAGAGGAGGAGGAGCCTTACAACCCCACAATATTCCCTGATATTCCACAGCACCTCAGCATTTTCCCGCTTTTCCCTAAATCTGGGCCAGGCTTTTAGATGGGAATGTTTTTCAACTGGTTTCGACCCATAAAAACCTGAACGACCACCAGAACCGAAAGCATCAACTGATCTAAAACATCTATTAACTGTTGATCCATGAATTCTATCAATTCATGTAGGTACCTGGTGTAAAGTACAGCTTCTCAGATTTAAATCATCATCAGATATGATCCATTTAGATGTTTAGAGGCTCCGTAGTAACCATGGAAACACCATCATCTTCTACAACATTGATTCGCCAGTAAAACCCATGGAGTTGGATCAATGACAGTGGATGGAGATGCTTGTTTTATGATCAGTTGATGATATATTTTGCTATAAAAGTCACTTGTTCTTCAGTTTTCTCTGTTTCTGATATAATAACCCCCAACTATAATCTGATATTTTATGAACGTCTACATTATTAGTGAATTAAAAACAGGAAAATACATGATTTTTACCTAAAAATGCAAAATACAGAGGGTATTATTATGATAATTGATAATAAATCTCTTAAGGAAGGTTAAATATAGAGAAAAAACATATATTTATGGTGATCAGATATGACTTGTTTGGACATTCAGAGGTTCTGTAGTTACCATGGAAACACCATCATCTTCTACAACATTGATTCACCAGAAAACCCATGGAGTTGAATCAATGACAGAGGATGGAGATGATTGTTTTATTTTCTGTTAATGATATATTTTGCTTTATAAGTTACTTTTTCTTCAGTTTTCTCTGTTTTTCATATTAAAACTTTCAATGAAACATTAAATTAAATCAAATAACACATTTAAAAACACAATCAAAACTAAAATGTTAAGAAAATAGGACAAATTGGACAGAGTTTATTTTGATGTTTATGGTGTTTTTTTGGTGGTTTTTTTTTGCGTTGTCAGAATTTAGTCTGGTATGTGTAGGATTTGTTTGATGTAATTTGATAAATGACACTTGTTTTATGTTCAGTTATTGATACCTTTGGGCAAAATATAGTCCCTTTTTTCAGTTTCTCTGTTTCTGATATAAAAACCTTCAATCTTTGAATTTATTCTGAACTTTTATTTTAAAAAAAATTAATTTATTCAGAAAAATGCAACACTTAGAGGTTAATATTATAGTACGTGGTGATAAATTACTTATGAAAGGGGAGATTTAGAGAAAAATACCTTTGGAATTTGACATAAAAGTAGTTCTGAGTCTTTAAGGGTTAATAGAATTTACAGATGTTGCAAGCCAAACTGACACTAATGATCGCACACATTGATGTTGAATAAATAAATAATCTAACATCAGTTTTACACATCTGATGTGATGTGATGTGGAATAATCCTTTTGCTGCTCAGTGATGGAGCGTCCAATCTCCTGCAGAGCTTCTCAAACAGCTTGTTAACCACAGAAGATGAGTGTGTGAAGCTCAGCCAGTAATAACAAGGCTTGACAACAACGACCCTTCACAGCATGTACCTTGTTTTCATAGTTTTACCTCTTAAATTTTGGCCAAATTATGGTAAAATAGAGCAAAAAATACATTAAATGAACTCCACCTGCAGCTTAACCCATGAAGACCCTGTCGCTGCAGCTGTATTCAGCCTTTTTTGAAGTGATTTATCTGCAATTATTGTAATGTTATCCTCTGTAATTTATATTTTTTCAGTGAAAATTATGTATGTTCCGGTCTCTAATTCACTGATCATGTAGATGTTGATAAAAGCTTAGATTAAAGTTAATGGTTTTTATATGAAAAACAGAGAAAACTGAAGGAAAGTGACTTTTTCATTCAAATATTACTATTAAATGAACATAAAACAAGTATCTCCATCCACTGTTATAGTAGTAAGGAAACTCAAAGGTGATAATGCCCAAGGAAAACTATTCATTTATTATTTTATTTTTCATTTTGTTGCCTCTTTTATAATTTTTTCTTAGTTTTATTCAGTTGATGGCTTATTTTTTCGTGTAATTTATCATTTTAATGATTTATTATTCAGTTTTTTAAATTAATTGATCGTGTTCTTGTCATTTCGTGACAGAGAAAACTGAAGAAAAAAAAGACTTTTTCAGCAAAATCTATCATTAACTGAACATAATCCCAGTGTCTCCATCCACTGTCAGTGATCCAACTCCATGGGTTTTACTGGTGAATCAGTGTTGTAGAAGATGACTGTTTCCATGGTAACTATGGAGCCTCTAAACATCCAAATGGGTCATATCTGATGACTATGAAAAGATGAAGAACTGTATTTTACGCCAATTGTATCGATGGGATTAATGGACCAGCCGGTTTTAAACACTGTACAGCAGTAGATGGTTTTGGTTGCCAGTGGCTGTTTTTATGAGCTAATATGAAATTAAACATGAAATAATGCTAAAAATAGTGTGTTTAGGGTCTTCAAACACAGTAAAATCCATCAATACAAACATACTCTTGATATCTGGTAAAAATAAAAATAAAAATACAATCTGTTCATATGCTGTTCGTATCTATGATTATTCGTCGGTTTGGTTCTACTTTGGGCCCATGAGCTTCTGACGTAATGAAAACAGTGAGTCTCCAGTTTAGTTTGGAAATATCGTTCTGGTACAACATAACCTCGCAAGACACGTCCAGAAGAAATGGTGGTCCCAGTGGTGTGGAAAAACTGAAGAGTCCTGGCACAACACACATCCCTGACCTTTGACCCCATCCGACACCTTTAGGATGAACTGGAGTCCAGACTGGAAACCCTGTTTTATCACCAGCTTCTGTGCTTGAATGGGAGCGAATCCCCAAAGGCAGGTTCAACATCTGCTGAAAATCAATAACCAGAAACAAGGAGACTCTGGCCTTGTGTGGTCCACAGCAGAGATTGTTCTTAAGTTTTATTTTCCAGTTTTATTGTCAGCACAACCTTTTTTTTTCTTTTTTTTTCTGATGCCATTACTATAAGCTGGGCCTGTGAAAAACTGGAGTAAAACTGGAAACATACGATAACCAAATGTAACTAATCTAGATTATATGATAATTATTCTGTTGTTTTTCCACGTTCAGGCTCATTACAAAACAAAAGGCATGTACAGGTGGTCCTCGGGTTATGCTGTACTCGACCTACGCTGTTTCGACTTTACGACGCCGGAGTCTCGTCCGCCATTTTGTCTCCAGCCCCATACTGTAGTAGTGTAGCGTAGAGTGTACAGTGTCTGTGTTTGTGCTCCATAATTTTCTGGTATCCTCGCCTTTGTCACCCTCCTTTTTCACATCATTGCCCCAAAAAAGAAAGTAGGATCTCCTAGCGATGCTGGTCCAGCCAAGAGGAAAGCCATGACGATGGAAACAAAGCTGGATATTATCAAAAGGTCGGAGAAAGACGAAACACCGACGAACATTGGTAAAGCCTTAGGCTTCAGTCGGTCGACCGTGGGGGTATTAAAGGGTTAATTCCGACTTACGTGGAAATTCAGGTTACGTCGCCAGCGTAAGGAACGGAACTCGTTCATAACCCGAGGCCCACCTTGTACAAGTTAAAGCATGATGTCACCTTCTAAACTGGACCTAAAGGGCTCATGTTTATTACACCCACTTTTCTTAGTCTGTGCTTCACTTCTTTGTGTATTTGGACCCTAATAGTTCACACAGGTTGAATTTGAACCCTCCAGCTGCTGCTAAACTATCTTTACATTCTTTTGGGCAAAAATCCAGTGGATTTCTACAACCTGTTGTCATCGACGCCGCTATAAACCCATGCTGTCAGTAGCTGTACCCATCTCTAGTCCCTTTTCCATTGGACATATGCGCAGAACTTTATCGATATTAGCTAAATGTTCAAAAAACAGAAGTGCGTAATGCCGGTTTCTCCATTAAATCATAAATGCGATGATTTGTTTATTTATTATCGTGAGATGACATGAGAAGTCATTCCATAAACATGGTGATAAACACAAATATGGTGTTTATTCACAGATATATTCATTATTATACTTATCTATCTTGTACTAAATTATAAAATTATTCAGTTTCCTGGTGTGTCTTCACATACCACACCCTGTTTCTGATAAAATTCTTCTTCACTTGTTGTAACGTTTGTCCACATCCGGCTTTTTTTATTCACATGACTCTATTTGCAAAAAAAGCTCTTTCCATTGCAGTTTTGCGTAAAATACCAATTTCGCAGCGGCTAAATAAACCACCTCTTGCCAGTGCAAAAACTTTTAATCAAAAAACAAGAGTTTTGGTGAAATTGTCTTGTTGTAATTAAGTCTTGTTTTGTCCTCCAATAACACACTGAGGTTGATTTTTTTTTTTTTTTTCTATGTGTGACGTACAAAGGCTTAAACATTCCACTTCTCCAAATATTAGCTAATTTTGTGTGATTTAGGATTTACTTTGAGTTTATGAGTATTAACTGTGATTTTTGGAGGTGTTCAGCTGTTGAATATTACCGGCAGAGTCAGTGGGATGTGTCCAATTTCGATACGACCTAAAAATAGTCACTTTTCTGAACCAGCGTCAGGAGGAACCTGATGAACCCCAAGTCAGCGGGTTCATCTTCTCGTCCAACTCGTCCACATTTCTTCTCCTTTTCTTCTTCTGTCCTGCTCTTTAATTGTCCTTCCTGCTCTCCTCTCTAAACTGATTACCATCGGCTGTCTGTCCCTCTATTAGATTGTGATTGGCTGCCTCCCCTATTACAGGTGGGAGATAGGGATCGGTCGGCGCGTTCGATTGGCTGACTTGGCTCTAATGGATTCCTATCTGCTCCAATCAGGAGGCAGCGCTGTCTCCGTCCGTTTGTTGTATTTTTCTGGAAATCAGACTCTTTTCTTTTGTCGTCTCCCTCTGGCGTTATCTGTATTTGCCCCTCCCCCCTCCCTGTCTTTGGTTTTCCTCTCTGTCCGTCACTCGGCGCAGGATGACATAATCCTGACCATGAAATATTTACAGCACAGAGAGAGCAGCTCAGAATAACCAGGCTGACCCGGACCTCCTGAGACTTCCCCCTCGAGTAGAACTTTTATTTAGTACGACGGTTGAGTCAACGCTAGCCGAGGTTCAGTAGGGGTGCACCGTCAGGTGCCTTGCTTGGAGGTTCATCAGCAGTGTCTGGATCTGTTTGACAAACATGTCTTGTGAATCCACTGAACAGATGTATTATTCACTTCTGTGTCTGTGCACTTTGCAGACCGACGGTGGGTTTTTTTGCTCGTGGAATTCACCAGACGTTCATGTTCGCAGGAAGTGGTTGAAGATCATTTATGCTCAGTTTATGTAAATGAGTACGTCCATTTCAAACAGTGTAAACATCACTGCTTTTATACTGTGCTTACATGTGTTCATAGTACGGATGCAAATTATAGATTAAGCCAATGACTTTATCGATCGATTAACAATAAATTGATAAGCGGCGATTTTCCTGAGAACCTGAATTTCTCTTTCAATAGGGTCTATAAGAATTAAAGCTAAATATAGTTTATATACTACATTAATAAAGTATGTCATATTCCTTAAAGATTGGTTTATTGAACCATTGGATAGAGAACAGACAGTGACATTTATGGAGTAGAACAAAAGAAACTGCAGAGAAATTTAATAAAATAAATGGATCTGAAGAGGGGCAGTTTAGAAGAAACAGACATTTGTGATTTGGTATCACTGACATGATGGAGCCAGATTTTAGCGACACACCCCTACCCCTCGCATGTGCTTTTTTTCCATGGTCACCAGGATGACTGTGGGACATAATGCAGGACATGCCTGTGGCCCAGATCAGGACCTGGAGGAGCTTTTCAACTTCTGTGTCACTGACCAGATAGTCCAGATGACCATGGACTAGACCAACCGGTCCGATACTGCCCCCACATGTGTGTGTGTATTTCAGTGGGGGTGCACCACTCCTACAAAAAGACAGGCCGGTTCTGTGTTATGCTCCACCATGTCCTTAAAGTGATTCTAACTCATCAACACCACGATCTGGTTCGACATCACAACACAGACAAACCAGCATTCTTCAAACAGGTGGACAGATGTAGACAGATGGGGACAGGTGTGGACAGATGGGGACAGGTGTAGACAGGGTGAGTCCCCTGTTATTGAACTTCAGTGATGAAGCCTAGTTTGGGCAGTGGCTCCCCCTACTGTCGACGCAAATCCCACCATGGAAAAGAGCAATTAACCAACAATGAATAATTTAATCAGGGAAATTCTTCTCGACAGTTAATTGATAGTCGATTAATTGTTTCCACCCCTAGTTCATAGCATTGGAATGCCCATTTGTCAGTCAGTCCACCAGAGGGCGCTCTGAATGATCAGAAGAGTTGTTTTCAAATTCAGGAGAGTTTAGTGAAAGGTGACGCTAAAGCTCAGTTCATTCACGCCTGTCGCTGCTTTGGGTTATTACATCACTCATTGGCCACTTTAATAGGTACACCAGTTCAGTTGCACATGAATGCAAATATCTAATCGGCCAATTGCACGACAGAAACTCAGTGCATTCAGGCGTGTAGACAAGATCACAGTGGTCTGCTGATGTTCACGCCAAGCTTCAAGATGTGGAAGAAAGGTGATGTAAGTGACTTTGACACAGTTGTGGTTGGTTGAGTTTTTCAGAAGCTGTTAATCCACTGGGGTTTTCACACAGAACCATCTATAGGGTTTATAGAGAGCAGTCTGAAAAAGAGAAAATATCCAGTGGAGGCAGTTCTCTGAGTGAAAAGGCTTTGGTGATGGCAGAGGTCAGAGGAGAAGGGCTAGGCTGGTTCGAGCTGAGAGAAAAACACAGTCAGATAACCACTGGTTTTAACCCAGATACACACAAGAGCCGAGAATGTTGACCTTGAAGCAGCCAACGTTATCAGCATATGAACTCACTGGCCCTGTAGTTGGTACACCTGAATACTTGTAACCACATTAAGACCATTACAACGACAGCTGACGAGCACCTGAAGGCTATCTGTACAGTTAAAGGACTTATGTTTAAGCAGGAACTGGAAAAACTGCTTCATGCATTTATCTTCAGTTCGATGACTGTAACAGTAGTCGCTTTTCCATTGATCCTCAAATATCACAAATATAACTTGCGCATAAAATTTACCTAATGGAAAAAATGACAATTTCGCCAAAACTCTCCTTTTTTGATTAAAAGTTTGTGCACTGGTAAGAGGTGGTTTTTCGGGTGTAGCGAAATTCGTATAGTATGAAAAACTGCAATGGAAAGACCTTTTCTACAAATACAGTCACGTGTATAAAAAAAATGTATGTGGACGGACATTACAACAAGAGAAGAAGAAGAGTTTTAAAAGAAACATGGTGCGGTATATGAGGCCACACCAGGAAACTGAATATTTTTTTAATTTAGTACGAGATAGAGGTTAATATATAATAATAATGTATATATCTGTAAATAAACACCAGATTTATTTTCGTCACCATGTTTATGGGATGGCTTCTCTTGTCATCACACCATAATGAATGAACAAACCATTGCTTTTCTGATTTAATGGAAAACCGACATTATGGACTTATGTTTTTCCAACATTTAGTAAGTATTGATAAAGTTTTACGCATAAGCTTAATGGAAAAGCAACTATTGACAAAGACAATGACAAAGCACAAATGGTATATCATCATATCTCTATGATTTTAATGTAATTTTATGTTTTTGTGCCTTTGTAAAGCACTTTGAATTGCCTTGTGTATGTTTGATGCTGTACAAAGAAATATGCCTTGCCTTGTGCAGTGTACCTAATAAAGTGGCCACTTAATTAGGTGTGAGTCACTGTAGAAGGTACACCTACTACCTTCGAGGTGTACCTAATAAAGTGGCCAGTGAGAACATATGCCACCAGTATCTTTACATCTGTTTAGCTCGCAGTTATGAGACAGTTCAGATTTCGTCAAATATAGTTGCATGAGGTATTTTTGAAAATGTTTCGTCTCTCATCCAAGAGACGTCTTATGTTCTGAACTGAAGAAGTCTCTTGGATGAGAGATGAAATGTTTTCAAAAGAGCTAAATTTGTCCAGTTGAACTGAGAAGAACCACCAAGAAAAAATACTATATTTACCTTCGACTCATGGCCCAGCATAAAAATGAATAAAAGCCTAAACTGTGGCTTCACGTGAATATGCAGCCATAGGGTCTTTCCTCACCTTCACCCCCTCCTTGTTCCTCCTGACCTCACTCTGTTCTTCCCCCTTTCTCCTCTCTCCTCTCTGTCCTTCCTCTCTGTCCTTACTCAACCTGCTCCTCCTCTTCTTCTTCCATCTCTTTGCTCTGGCTTCGTGTCAAGCCTCCACTCGATTCGCTGTCCTCCTCTCTCCTCTCCTGCTGCAGGACGGAGACTTGGCTCCGACAGCAGGAGATAATGACCCAAGAGAAAAGGGGAGGAGAGGGGGGAGAAACAGGAGATGGGAGGGAGATAGAGGAGAAAACAGAGAGGGCACGAGAGAAGAAGAAGAAGAAATGTATGGACAGATAGAAACTGAAACTTTCTCTCCTCTTCCTGTCTCTCTGCATTTAGATACAAGCTCTCTAATGCTGCCGTCCATTATTTAACATCAGCAGCTACACACACACACACACACACACACACACACACACACACACACACACACACACACACACACACACACACACA
>JAQQZY010000027.1:4743457-4757122 GCA_030068375.1 Ostorhinchus rueppellii | reverse complement strand
ACACTAAATATGGACATTTATGGGGATTATTTGTCAACAAGGACTATTTTGTTATTCCCATTGGTCATTTTCTGTATAGATAACAGTGAAACTGTTCATTTGAAACAAGTTTTTGATAAACTATGAAGTTATTTATGTTTTCGTGACAGGTGGAAGAATATATTTGTTAAACACTGGGACAATGATACGAGTGCAGAATTGGGATCATTTGATTGGCTCAGTGGAAAGAGGCAAACCGGTATTTTGTGTCCCAGAATTGTCTTTTTTTTTTTTTAATCTTGAAACTAGGTTCAATTTTGTTGTTTTGCTGTAATGTCAAGGCAATCACTATGTCTGCAAAACAATTGTACCCACAGGTATAACTAAAGTAACCTTGAGCCTTGACAGTAACCTTTGCCTGAGTTTTTCCACTGTCCACATTCAGTCCAGTGGGTTCCACTGTCGTACTGTCATTTCCAGACGGGATTCAACAGCTTCCATGACATTCCTTCATCCTGCCATCGTCACATGTGCTGCATTTTGGTGTACTTCACATTGATTGGTTTATACACTGTTGCCCTAAAAGTTGGAATTTTTATTATTTTTTTTGGGGGGGTGGGTTTCAGACACATTCCTCTTTTTATTCCTATTCATACACGTCCGCCATCATCTTTGACCAGGTTCAATGATTCCAAACTAAGTCCCAGTTACACTTTATCAAGAATCACATTATCACTATTATTTTATAAGAAAAGGTAAAAGTATTGTTATTACAACGTTAAGGCCAGCAGTGTAAATAATTACATTTTTCTTTGTCATTCCTTTCCTAATGACACATCATGTGTCTGTCCATATTTGCATAAAAGTCCAATCCATCCAAAAAAGGAACTTGGACCACCTATTTGAGTTTCATGAATTTTTTTTTTTGCAATCAAATTTTCATTTTCATTTTCATTTTCATTTGACCATTAACACAGAGGTATTCAGGTTATCCCAGAAGAAAAACACCAACAATAAGCCCAAGACACAAGAACGCATCACAGAATGCCAAAGAACACAGCGATGATGTAATGATTAAAAGAAAAATAAGGTTAAAAGTGCGTATAGGTGCAGAAGTGCACCTACAAGAATACGCACAACATATACAAAACATACACAGACAAGACAAAAGGAACTTAACATGTAGA
The DNA here is from genome assembly GCA_030068375.1 of Ostorhinchus rueppellii. Lineage (NCBI taxonomy): Eukaryota > Metazoa > Chordata > Actinopteri > Kurtiformes > Apogonidae > Ostorhinchus > Ostorhinchus rueppellii. Next base: position 4,755,956 of record JAQQZY010000027.1, on the reverse strand, counting down.
GGCACTAAAGTGACAGAGCCAGTGGCAACACCAACTTACAACATATTTTTCAAAGAGTGACTTTCATGAATTTGGTTTGGTTTAAAGTCCCCTCCCTCACCTCTTCTTCCACTAATTAGTCCATCACTCATTAATACTTAGTGTAATCTTAGATATGCACTAATCATCTGCTAATGTGTCCATTTGTCAGGCCTGTGTGTCTATTGCAGAGTCACAGTTGATAGAGGACACAGATTTCCAGGTCAGATTAAACTGTTTCCCAACAAGAGCCCCCCATTCTCCTGGAAACAAACACAGGATGTCCTTGATGGACACGGTGCTATTATCTAACCAGCCAGCCAAAGAGAAAAAAAAAACAAAACACACACACACTTGGAGGGGGTTGAGTTATTAGCTGACCTGTGGGCTTCCAGAACATGAAACAATGCCATAACTAAGATTAGCATGGCCAAGTGAGGCAGTTGGTTACAATTCAAACAGTTATTCTCTTTTTTTCTTAATACTATCATTCTCTGTAATCAAGATTTGCAAAGGTTTGGGAGGGTCTGGGGACAGTCGAACAATGTGACTGATTATCAAAGGAGTCGCGATAACAGGCTGTGTCTTCTGAAAAAGGTAGAAGTGACGAGGTGCACAGGCGCCATTCAGTAAACAAAGGAAGAAATCATACAGAACCCTTGAGAAAATAACATCAACACTGTGGAATGATGGTGCAAAGGGTCCTATCAATTCAGGTTGTAGCGGCGTGGGAGGCAGGCTCAAGGTATTTTCACATAATACATGGTTTGAATATAATAGTCAATAGCATCTGGGAATAATCAGCCTGTACCGAGTAACTACAGGTCAGGTCATTCATTTGCTGTTGTGTCTTTTTTTGTTTTGACTTAAACTTTGATTGTTTTTTTCAACAAATGATGCTTTGACTTACATATATATATATATATATATATATATATATACCTGTACAAAGTGCAAAGAAAAAAATTCAAATAAAATAAGACAAAAAAGGAAGAAAAACAATTACAATGAGGGCAGGATTCATGTAGCTCCGTGAGGTGAGGGTGGAAAGGATAAAATCAAGAAAGCCAAAGCCACTGGGACCATCTATGAGCGTTTAAAGGTAATGCCTCTGATTTATCCCAATTAATCTTATACCCTGAAATAGCTCAGAATTCCTTCAAGGTGTCGAGAACATGTTTAAGGGATATTGGAGGGTCTGACAATAATAATAGAATATCATCTGCAAAAAGACTTATGTTCATCTCGGTTACCAGGGCCATGATTCTTCTGATAGCCTGATTTTTGTTTGCTGTTTTTTCTTTAATCACCGTCTACCATATTCTATCTGACTACATACCTGGTGCCTCTAGATGCCTGGTTTAGAAATGCGTTTATGTGTGGGTTTGTGTTACGAGGGCGTACCTGAGGATGAAAGAGCGGTGGTGAAGGCCGGAGGAACTTCTCCTTCAGAGCTCCTACTGGATCGAGTAGCTTCCTCTTCTCCACCCTGCTGGACCAACAGCAAGGCAGAGGGTTACGTACCAAGGGTCGTGTATGATACCTAACCTGATGCTTAACACCACGCTCTGGCTTCTGTGTGGGCTCATGAAACCGTGATGTTACAATTAGGGCTGCCCTTGAATAGTCAACCAAAAGATAATCAACCAAGTTTTGATTGGTCGATTGATTACATGGAAAATCCACAGAGTGGGGCCATTTCGAGAGCGCAAGGATGACTCCAAATGCAAACTTTACAGATATGGTTTATCCTTTGGCATATATCTGTATATCTATATAGGCTAATATAATGCATTTAGCATTGCTCATATTAGGCTAGCCCAGAGAAATATGTGCTATTAGACTTATCCAGTGATTACTGTTTTGCTCAACATCCTGATGTGTGTGGGTATGTGTAATATTTACATTTTCAGGTGGTAATGTGTAAAATATAACAGGAAGTAGAAATATGTTTTCAATGATGTATGTTCACCTAAAAATAAAAACTGCTGTAATAAAAGCTATTTTCATAACCCTACAGTTACCACTTTATATCTACAGTGTCAACAGGGTCCTTTCAACAGTCTGTCATGATGCCCCATCATGTTTCCACATGAGCTCATTTTTTTCTTCGTTTTCCCATTTTATGTGAAAACTTTATATGTTAATGTGTATTACATCATTAAGTATGTTTGCGTGTGGACCAATTAATCCCCTTAAACGAGCAGAAAGGACCAACTAAACTAAACTCTAGTCAGAGCTGCTGAAACAGAAGCCTCACCTGTAGATGCTACTAAACGTTACACATTGAACCTTTAAAGGCTTATTATTGCGGTTTTGTACAACCCTGCAGTGTGATGTGTCAACACAACCACTGAAACTAATGTATATCAGTTGAGTAGGACAATTCTTTGGTTGGGGCAGCCCTCGTTGTAATAAATAGCAGGACCTGATCTAATCGGGGCTGAAATACCTGTATATGGGGTCCATGAAGAACGCTGAGGGCTTGGCGTAGTGCAGTGGCGGCGGCTGTGGCGGCTGTGCCTGCGGTTGCTGGTGCTGGGCAAGAGAAGACTGGTGCAATGACTGGGAATGAGGATGTGGAAACCCAGCAGGGGTTTCATCCTTAGGGGAGACCCCCTTTCCAACTCCATAGATGTGGTTTTTGCGGTTTTGTGGCTCAGCTACCACACCATTATGACCACCTCGGCTCCGGCTGCCAATGCTGAGGTCCAGTGGCTGCTCTTCACTGCTTGATACCGCTAACGGTCCGCTAATGCTCCCAGTGCTACTATTGGTGTGTGATGGGTTTGTTGGGGTGGGAGGGGTTAACTTGGTCTCCTTGTGTTTTGTAGTGAGATCAAATGGTGACTCTCCTGTTGGTGTAAGAGGTCCAGGTCCACCTGAAACCATCTTGTGCAGCTGCTCACGAGGTGATTTAGGTTCTGTCTTGAAAAACATGCTAGGATTGAGGGCAGCTCGATCACTGCTGAAAGGATAGAGGGAGTTGTGGAAGTTGGGCAGGAACTGGAAAGGGAACATAGAATGGTAGGGCAAAGGACCCATCTTCTTTTCCTGATGAAGGCCAATCAAACCTGGACCGAAATATTTCTCAGCAATTGAAGCAATGGCTTTGATGGAATCTGTGGTGGCTGCGTTAGCATTTGTAGAGGTGGGCGGGAGGGCCTGCTCATCAGGCGGTGGAAAGAACGAGGGCTGGGATGATGCAGATGAAAGAAAAGGACGATCAACAGCGAGGTTCCCTGAACTTGACACAGCTGATATCAATGCACTGTTTGTGTCTTCCAGCTGACTGCCCTCTTGACTCGACACTGCCCCGGATGGCTTCCTTCTTTTACCACTTCGCTCACGTTCACTCTCTCCATCACTCTCGAGGTCTGAACCATCACCTGAAGCAGTGCCAGTGGTCGTGTCCAAATCTGTCCCACTGGTGGTGTTTACATCTTCGAGGTCGCTGCCATCAGACATGTCTGCCATCTTAGATTTTGGCTTTGCCTCTCCACTCAAAGACAAATCCAGTTTGTTGTCTTTTTCTTTGTCTTCCCCCTGACTCAGGCTGTTTCCTCCATTGCTGTTTGTGGACGTAACCAGGGAAAGTGGAGGGGCGTCTAAAGGACTCCGAGGCAGCTTTACTTCCTGGCTGCTGCTTCCGAGGGGGCTCTTCAGCAACGGGCTGGTGGGCAATAAAGTCGGCCGCGGGTACAGTGATGGAGGGAAGATTCCAGGGAAACCGTGGGGGAGTGATGGGAAGCCGTGAGGTCCCGGAGAGAAGGGCAAGCCAGCGTGAGGATGAGGTCTGGAGGGAAAGTAGTCAGTGAAACCTAAACCTGACTGGTTTAGTCCTGGCAGATGGGGATGGTGGGACTTGGCCTTGGCCATGATGGGGCTGGAGCTCATGGGGATGCCAGGGTTGAACATCCCCGCTGGAGAACCGTAATGGTTTTTGCCCTCACAGAAGCGACGATGCTTGTTGAGGGAGGAGGTAGTGCTGAACAACTGCCCGCAGTCCTTACACTTGATCTGAGTGCGGCAGTCAGCATGCATACGCTTGTGACGACAGAGGTTGGAGAACTGGGTGTAGGATTTGTGGCACACCTCGCCTGGGGGAGCAAAAAGACGCAGCCCATCAGGGCCTGGTTAAACCCATTTTAACACTGTCTCTAACTCTGTATACCAGATCAACAACAACAGATAAGGGCATCGGGACTTTACGTGTTATAAAGCCACATCATTTCTGAACAAATGGAAGGGAAGCCATCACATGCACCTTTAGAACGACAAAAAAAGGCTTCTGTTGCGTCTAAAAACTACATATGAGCACGTTTCTTTAAAGCTGAAGTAACTGTTTAACTATAATTAACATGATAATTTTAGTAACTGACCACCCGATATTTAAAATGGTTCAGCCTGTCTGTTGCTAAAAACAAGTACACCTGAAAGATATTTTAAATGCTGAATTATTTATTATTTACAACGATAGCTACAACAGTAATATGTCTGTTCTTTGTAATATATTATTTTTTAAAACTATTTTTATTGTTTGATTTCTGTACAGTACAAACATGGGTGATGATTGGGATACATTGACCATACAAACCTTTGTGACTAACAATTGGTTTAAGTAATGTGACATCGAAATGAAAATTGCCCGTTTCTTCCATTTATCTTGACGCTGCTCTTCTTGAGTTTCAATCAATGGGTCAGAAGTTTCCATCTCAAATATTCCATTCTGAATTTGAAGCCAGTCGTTAGTTGTAGGTGATTCTAATCTGCACCATTTTTTGGTAATAGCCTTTTTTACAGGCTGCTAATAGTATTTTAAACAAATATCTATCATTATTGATTTGTTATTTGTAATACTGTAAACAGATCAAAGCTAATCTAAGCTATCACCAACAGCTGATGCGAACATCTTTCAGTCCACAGAGTCAAACATACAAAATTTTACTTATATCAACATAAGAGATTAACATTTGTCCCATTTTATATGAATACTGATAACAATATTGGCTGCAAATATGAGCAAATATCGGCCGATACTGATGTCCAGCCTTGAGTAAACAAATCTAGATCATAACTACTGTTCTATATGAATGATCATCCACCTGGCTGCTTGGTTTAGACAAACAGAGACATTGGGAGGTGAAAATGAGATGAAAACGGAAAACACTGGACATCAACTTCCAAAGCTGCCACTTACAGATAAAAGGTTTGACACTGCTGTGGATGTGCTTATGCTGCTTGAGGCCTGATGAGGTGGCAAAAGTCTTGCCACACTCCGGACATGTATGAGCTCGAGCACCCACGTGTTGGGAGCGAATGTGGCGCTGAAGGTTGCTGGGATCTGTGAACACCTGCAACGTGAAATAAGAGTATAGGACAGACCGCACACATTATATGACACTAAAATGACAGATGCACCAATAATGATGTAATGATACCTGCATACATTATATAAGGTGTACTATCATTTGAGAATTACTAATAAATAACGTCTAAAAGGAACAACACCATCTGAATTTCTGAAGCGGATAAAGCCTGAGTGTCCTGTGCACAACTTACGTGCCGGTTATGCTGTACCTTATCACAATTTTCACACTCAAAGCGCTTGCCACTGTCGTGTGACATCTGGTGACGGATGAGGTTGGACTTCCAGTTGAAGGCTTTGGGACACTGGTCACACTTGTACTCCCTCTCCTCCGTGTGGACGATCATGTGTTGGCCCAGACTGGAAGAGGAGAAGTTCAGAATTTATTACAACACGTATCCTAACGAACGACGACTGTTTTTGACGGTTTGAACGCATCGTCGTTAGCTGCATACCTGTACTCATTGGGGAAGATCTTCTCACAGTCTTTGCACTCGTGGACGGGCTCGTCGCTGTCCTCGCGTTCCTGTTTGAAGTCCTCCTGCAGGGCGCCGAAAGCACTGGAGCACGAATACTTCTGGTGCCGCCGCAACTCCAGTGTGGAGGAGAAGAGCTCGTCACATTCTTCACATCTGTACATCTGCTCGTCTGCACGTACACAAAGAGAGGGAAGGTTATCGGAGCTCAGCGTTCACAGGTAGATAAGGAAAATACAAACTTTCACTGTTTTCCTTGCTCTCTGGTTTTGACGCCATCAGTGTTGGGACTGCTGGGTGTAACAAAAGTAATGCAAGGCAGTCAGGGATTATTTTTGCTGTAAGACAGTAGTGTAAGGCATTGTTTATTAATTTTCAGTAATATTTTACTCGGTGCATGTTCAATAACACAGTTTTCGCCCCTAATTTAATCACTCAAATGAAAAAAACTAAACAGAACACCAACTGAGACCTTACAGAATCAAAAATGCATCTGTAAAGTTCGACTTCCTGTTGGTGTTCAGCCAATGGGTGAGGACGGCAGAACGAAGTCCATTGGTCACATGGACGTATGCGCATTACTAACCCTAACCCTGCTTTAAGAAGCTAGTTAGCATTAGCATGATCATTAGTAATGAAAGTGTATGTTAACGTTTCTAGGACAAGTTAGAATTCTTTATCGATTTATCTACCAGTGTCCTTGGCTCCGCCCCCTGTTCGAACATGTAAAATGTTGAAAGAAATGCAAGCGTTCCTGCTGGGATTCAAACTTCATAGACTGTTGTGTTAATTCCAAGGTACTGTCCAAATGTACTGGGTATTAGTACTCGGGGGCTATTATTTGACTTGGGGGGGGGGGGGGGGGGTCTACTGCACATGCACCATTTATGATTACAGTCTGTATTTAACTAAAGTAAAATAAGGCGTTAGAATTCTGAGACAGTAATATTGTAAGGGAAGGAATTACTTTTAAATAACCGTAACAAGTAATCTGTAATGGATTACAGTTTGGAAGGAACTTGCACAACACTGGCCGCCACATCACACACAACAATAAAACATGAGTATCTTCACAGTATATAATATATATGTTTTTACCAAGATCATTTTCTCTTGTTCCATTGGCAGATTTTTTGCTCAAACAAGAAAATCTACTAATGGAACAAGAGAAAATTATCAGATTTTCCAGATCTATTGTCTGAGAATAAGTTCTAATATCCCACTGAAAAGTTACTCTGTAGGTGATTATGTGTTATTTTAATTTGTTTTTTTTTTGTTTTTTGTTTTTATCTATTTGGTTTGTTTTTAATATAATAGTCTACAGTGAATCTAAATTAAATCAATCAGTCAATCCTGTAGTGGTAACTTCAGTTTTGGTGCAGTTTTCTATGTTCTAAAGCACTTCTAGTCTGTGTAAAGTACAGCATAAAAACATTTTACTGAGCTACTTTAAGCCACTAGAATAAAAATCTATCACCATGTATTTAACTGTGTTTGTGTTAGTTACAGCTAAAAAGACTCCCTTCAAATGGTAAAAGCAACAATCCTGCCATTGACATTCACATAAAATGGAAATCAATTAGCAGTGAAATGTGGCCTTCATTAACGCCGCTAATTGCTTGTTAAGGCAAGTGTTTTGTGGGACTGCAGGTATAACAGCGCACAGGGGAAACAACAGGCCATTCTTCCACTTCCACGTTGATAACCTTTACAATACTTCTCACCGACAAGGTCAAATGCATAAAACTCTGGCCAACTCTTTCAATAGTGAGTTCCTGAGTCAGGCGCCAAGTTCAACAGATCAGGGGAAAGCCCAGTGGAGCGTCTTTTGTGCTCGAGCATTAATGTGCGTGTCAGTGTTTTCGTGAATGTGTTTATGTGAACATTTTCCAAAAAGAATGAGCTACACGGAACAGGAGTAAGCAGGGCCACGCCGGCGCCAACCCCATGGTGGTTCCAGCGCCAACCTGCCGTACCCTCTTTGCCATGACCCGAGCAGCCAACGTCTGACTCGACCCCCCAGGTGTCCCGACGCGCCGTGCACACCCATCCATCATTCAGAGCTGCACTAAATGAGTTTATCCAAAATGACTTACAGTGCATGGCTCACCTGTTTTCTACTGCATGTGACCGTTTATCCAGCTGGAACTTCTTGGACACATTAAAAGGGCATTAGTGTAGCAACATCAATGTGTCCAACCTTGGGGAGAAGGATAAATGACCTTCTGGTCAATGGGCCATTACACTGAGCTCAAATGCTAAACTAACTAGCCCCACTTTGACACCGGCCGGGGCATAATTCAAGGAGAGCAAGTGTTTATGGCAGGAGAGTTGGTCTACGACATCTCAACACCAAGGTTAGAACAGTTTTGGATTTGTCATTATAGTTTGGTTTATTTAATTTCAACTTTTTTTGCACGAATTCAGTTAGTTTAAATTAGTTTTTAGAGCAGTTTTGCTACTTTTTATTTTGTTAAATGCTTTGTTTTAGTTAAATTTTTTCATTCACTGGGTTTCAAGCTTTTTAGATCCAGTAATAACAGGCAAATTTAGAACTAATTCCCCCGAGGATGTACCTAATGATGACCTCAGATAAATGCAAAAGAGTTATCCTGTTGCTCTGAGCCATCCCATAATAAATTAATTTTTAACAAAAATATTGGGGCCAAAAATGGGGACATTAAAGCTACTGAGGTGTCAGTGCATTAGATCTAAAAACATGGCTGTAAATGGTCTGACATACACTATAAAAACAGACAGTGTGTTAAATTTGATGATCCTGGAGGGTTTTCTAATCCAGACATGGTTTTTTCATGAATCTGTCTCATTCTACGTTTTGTATGTAACCCATCGTGTCCACTTGTGTTACATGCAGAACCTTCAATTCTAGCTTTCATCATCTCCTTAGTTTTCGATAATACATTAGTTAACAATAATAACCTTGCTCAACGCATATTTGAACTATTAACGTTAACCCTTTGTCGACTATTGTTGCAAATTCACCTCAATATTCCAATATTTACGGACAGAGACAGTGCTTTTAGACATTCCATGTTTTCTTTTCTGTCTCTTTTAGATGATTGTGTCTCCGGTGCCAGTTTGTCATACGCCAGCAGAGAGCAGCAGTGTGCAGTCGGTGAGAGGGAGATGGAAGGTTTTTAACACTTTTAGCAACATTTTAGTGAGAAAATGCCTTCAAATACCTAAAAATAAGAAGCTGTAACATGGACACAGAACGCTCTAAACACTTGACCACATGTAGAGTCGCTGAAGTTTATTCCTATAATCTCATGAAGTTTCATTCTGCACATTTACACTTGTTTTTCATAATAAATAAAATAAAAATGCAAGGTTTTTTTTGCTGCTACTATAACTCACTAATTTAAGCATTTATTACATACATAGATATTGAAAGTCAAGTTCTACCTGAAAAAAAGCACAAAAGAATTGGGAAAAACAAACAATTTCTGACACTTTTATTGCAAAAATCTAAGCAGCCTGTCATAATTTCAATCCTTTTAGGCTTACTTTACTTTATAGGATTACTTGTACGACAATAACGCCTAATGTCACTAATTTACACCATAGCTATTGTATGTGCTATATTCACTTTGACAATAACTTCATTTAACATCCGCTTTACAGTAACAACACAAATAACTTTTTTAAAATGTAATTATGAGTAAATTTAGGCAATAAAGGGTTAAGGGAAGGAAACATGTTGCATCATGATCCGTGCGCGCTCATTACAGCTACAGTAAAACTAACCGTGTTTACTTGAAACAGGTTGAAAACATGTGTGTACTTTGAAATAAAGTGTACACTCCTCCAGCCAAAGATGATGCACTCAATGCACTGGATTTCTCTTTCTAGAGTGGTGGCGGCGGCGGCGTTGGGGTTATAACGGGGAGACTAATAGCTCTCTGGGAGACGAAGGGAAGCACAATTATGTGCAGTTTAGCAGCTAATCTGGGAGCATGGGTGAGGTCTCAGGGGAGTCCTCAAGTCCTCTACTTCAAATTCCTTCTCCGATAAGCCAGACATAGAGAGGACTGCCAAGCTCCCACTCAGCCCTTTTACCTTTTCTCACACAAAACAGACACTCTGATCCACACAGTAGGTGCATTTCCACTTTCCTGGTCATCCTCGCTTTGCTTTTCTTCCTTTCTCACATACAAAAGACTCCATAAAGTAGATGAACCGTATGCTGTTTTTTTTTTTGTTTTTTTTTTCAGGCCTGCCTTCATCCCCTTCGCACATCAACATGCAAAGCCAAATACTTTGGCTCTGACACACACATTCTGGCAGGTGGAGTGTCTCTCTTTTCTCTGCCTGAGTAGCTTTCTCTATATTACACATGCATTCATGCACGCACAGAGGAACTGAACAAATCATTTACAAGTCTGTTCCATCTTTGACGCACTCCCAACAGCACGCCAACCCGCCTCTTTGAGCTCCCGGTTCCTTTACATTAACTCATACAGACCTAAACATCCACCAGTGACCAAAACCATCTACTGATGTCAAGTGTTTCATACCCATTCATCCACTAGATACAAAGAAAAGACAAATCTGTGGAAATTACTGCAAACTTTAAAGTACATAGAAAGTGTTTTTTTGCCTTATTGAACCCATAAAGACCCAAACATTCACAGATGAACTAAATTATCTACTGATCTAAACTGTTTCATACCTGTGGAACCACTCCTATCAGTTCATGGAAATAATTGGTGTTTGTCCACTGATCCACTAGACACAAAAATAGACAAATCTGTGGAAATTATTGCAAAATATAAAGTAGATACTTAAGGTTTTTGGTTTTTTTTTTTGCTTTTTAACCCATAAAGACCAAAATATGCACCAATGAACTAAATGATCCACTGGTCTAAACTGTTTCATACCTGTGGAACCACTCGTCCTATCAGTTCATGGAAATAACTGGTGTTTGTCGTCTTTTCATGGTAATCATACATCAGATATGACCCATGTGGACACTCCATAGTTACCGTGGAAACACCGCCATCTTCTACAACACAGGTGTCAAACATGTGGCCCAGGGGCTAAATCTGGTCCGCCAAAGGGTCCGATCTGGCCCATGGGATGAGTTTGTGAAATGCAAAAATGACACTGAAGATATGAACAATCAATGGTATAAAAGCCCTTACAATTCAGGTTCCACAAACAGACCAATTAGATCATAAGTGAATCAGAACCAGTAAAATACTACCTATAAATAATGAAAAACGCTAATTTTCCTCTTTGTTTTAGTGTAAAATAAAGCAAAATTACATGAAAATGTTTACATTTACAAACTATCCTTTGACAAAAAATGTGCAAAACCTGAACAAATATAAACATAAAATTTTTGAGGAGGAGTAAGTGCATTTTTACTAATATTCTGTGTGTAACTAAATGCTTTGTGTAATTGTAATCTAAGTTCTAACGCACGTGTAAATGATAAACTGATAATCTGAGGTAGAATATTAATAAAATTGCATTTGTTTTTCTTAAAACATTTCAAGTTGTTCATGTTATTCGGATTTTTAAAGGAATGTCTTAGATGTTTACATAATTGTAACATAATTTAACTTTTTTAACTATTATTATTTTACTGGCCCCACCCACTGGAGCTCATATCAGGGTGAATATGGCCCCTGAACTAAAATGAGTTTGACATCCCTGTTCTACAACATTCATTCAGTAAAACTCATGGAGTTGGCTCAAGGACAGTGGATGGAGACCCTTGATAGATCATAGATTTTACTGAAACCGTCAGTTTTTTTCTTCAATTTTCTCTGTTTTTGATTTAATAACCTTTGACTTCACTGAGTTTTCATTAACATCTAAAAATAAATAGAAGAAAATACATGATTTACTGTAAAAAGTACAAAATATGAGTATTCGCATAGGCTATTATAGGTTATTATAGAATTGTCTTATCAATTTCTGCCTTACTTTGCATAACTATGTACTTTGTTCTGATTTTGTTTTGGTATGTTTTAACCTGTTCGAAATAAATAAAATGCCTAAATACACAGGGTAAAATTATAAGAAATGCAGATAAATCACTTAAGAAAGCTTAAATAGAGAGAATAATTCATTTGGGAGCAGACATAAATGTAGTACTGGGGCTTTATGGGTTAATGGGGGGGGGGGTCATGAACATCTCACGAAACATCTTGTTCCCTCTCCACCATTTTATCCTTCATGACAAGTACGAGTAATCTGTTTTTTTTCCACCCCCTCCTTCCGTGGTTCCAGAAAGACTAGAAACACAACAAAACAATGTTACCTGACAACAGCGCTTCACCACAATAAGTCCAAGATGTTTTACAGAAATGCAACGGAACTATGGCCCCTTTTACGCTTTAGTGAAAAGCCCGGCTCCACGGCAAACAGCTGTCCAACATAGATCAACAGATAAAATATTGGACATATTCACTGTGACGCACTGAGACACGGTTGGAAGGTAGTGAGTACACTGAGTCGGATTACCCACTCTGAGTGGAGACGGGTGAGTGGGAGCATCTATGGGAGGGAACAGGAGAGGAAATATAAGCCCAATTTAAGATAGATAGATAGATAGATAGATAGATAGATAGATAGATAGATAGATAGATAGATAGATAGATAGATA
>JAQQZY010000027.1:4625677-4636927 GCA_030068375.1 Ostorhinchus rueppellii | reverse complement strand
TATATTCAATAGAGTCCTGTAAATGTTAACTATAAATACACTTCCCAATGAGAAATGATCAAAAAGAGTGTGATCTAGAAATACAGCCATGTAAAACCGCACTGACTTCTATTAAATACTTGGTTGCACTGATTTCAACTTCAATTCACTTCATTTATACAAATTATTTAGACATTTTCAGTGACTTCACATTAACCCTAATTCTGATTCACATCTAAATCACACATTTGTATTGTCTAACGCGGCTCCATTCCTCAGACCAAACACTGTGCTTCTACCTTGAACAGACAGAATACTGTGTGGTTTTCCGTCTCATACTAAACATGGTTATTTGTCATTAATGGCTTTCTAATAAAACACACTCCAGTTCCTTCGCGAAACAATAATGTGCTCCATTGTGCTGCACAAAACCGCTGTAACACCACAAGAGACGATTAATCTGGACTTTCATCCTCAAAGTTCAGAGCCAGGCATTAGAGTGGATATGCATTGTTATTGGAACAAACGATGATTTTCTACACACAAACGGCTTTTTGCCTCTACTTAGACACTTTGGGACAATTCGTCTAATGTATGTGTGTGTGTGTGTGTCTGTGTCTGCCTTTGTATGTGCGTGTACTGGGGGGACACTTTGATAAATGGCCAGTTTATGGTGCTGTCACACTGAGGATGTCTATGGGGAAATACTTCCCCACCAGCGTTTGTTGTGTATGCGTGTGTGTGTGTGTGTGTGTGTGTGTGTGTGTGTGTGTGTGTGTGGAGAGGGGTACAATGCTCTGGTCATCTGATTGCAAACCTGTGGTCTGGCGCATGATTAATCAAACTGATTGGATGGGGCAAATATGGTATGTGATCGCACAAAGAGGGAAAAGACAGGCAGAAATGGATTACGCTGTTGTGTGAAGATGTGTGTGTTTGTGCGTGAAGGTGCCGAGGTGTGTGTAGAGTAAGAGTAGAGTGTGAATAGAGTGTGTTTTAAGGGGTTGGGGGTCAAATAAATGGAACATGAAAGAGTAAAAACACAGTGCGGCGCTGCTGACACAGCCACAACCCTGTTAATATCTCACAGGGGCTACACTACACACACTCCTTTTTTTCTTTTTTTTTTGTTGCACACACACACACCTACAAAACACATGTATCCCAATGCGGTACACAGCAACGTTTGAGTAATTGAGCTGTGCCGTTGCAGCTTTGTAATCGCTGACGTGTCTTTACATAGCCTTTGTGCCTGAACAATAGAGTGGCGGGACTAAGTTGTCGCTGGTCATAAGAAAGGAGGAAGAGAGAGGGAAAGGGAGGGAGAAAGAGAAAGAGAAAGAGGGAAGGAGGGGGGAGAGGGGGGTGTAAAAGCAAACAAGGCGCTGGGCCGGTGTGTATGGGTGCCACCTGGTCTTAGATCAATGCACTGACACATAGGTCATTTTTAATATGCTTTGATCTGTCACCCCAGCTGGGCCGTGTCTGTGTGCGTTTAGGGGAGGGGCTGTTTGGGTGCGCTCCATCAAGCACATCTTGTTTTAGGACGCCGGACATGGTGTGTGAACTATCAAATTGTCCCTTTAATAGGCCCATTCTTCTTCCCTCATTATCTCCCTAACAGCCTCCCTGGGGATGAGGACAAGCCGACGGACACAGAAACGCAGACCAAGCGACAATCTGAAGCCGATTAATGTCCAATCAGATCTGCTCATTTTACAAGCTGACCGTGTTTATTTATTTATGTATTTATTCATTCATAACAAAATGAATGTAGTGTGTTTTATAAGTTTTATCTATAGAGCACCTTTCACAGACAGGGCTCACAAAGTGCTTTACAGTTAAAAGCAATTAAAATACAGAATAGACTACAGCGACTACAGGTTGGAATTTGTCTTTTTTTCTCACCTCGAACCCTGTTGTTTTCCTTTTCCAATCTGCAAAACGTGGCACTTCTCATGGGGCGAATCGGCAGTGCAACTGTATCTGTATCCCTGTCTGTATGGTTATGTCTTGTGTGCTGAATGTAATCTTGGTCAGTTGTATCTGGAATTCCTAAATTTCCCTTTAAGGGATCAATAAAGGTCTATTCTAGTCTAATAAAATACAGTTGAAAATGCCTACAGTGCAGGCATAAGGGCATATTAATGAACTTCTACAGCAACTGCAGCTGTAAATATATAATATAAACACACAAAACAACGCTGTTAGACATTGTTTTAGGTAGCGAGCTGTGCAGTTGCACCGATTTCCGAAAAACACGGCCAAAAAAACAGTGCACGTCTTCGTCAAAGTCGTGCTAATTATCTATATGACTGTTTCTCACCTCATCAGTTCCTAATTTTGGCTGAATTGATCTTTTTTTGCTATAATACAGCAAAAGATCGTGTCAAGAACACAAGTAGTATCTGACTTCTGGTTTGACATTTCCCCAAGAAACACACGATGTGATTGGTCAGTTGAAGTGCCATTTGAAAGGAGGCATCTGATTGGCCCAAAGGCAAAAAAAGTGCACACCCTGATTTTTTTTTTTTTTTGCAGACCCAAAACTCTGATTCTGGCCTAAAACTCTGCTGTGAGGACATTCTACTGACATACACAGGCTTGGTTTTCCTTCATCCAATGAATCCAAATATGAAGGCGGGACTGACAGGCACAGAGAAAACCAATCACAGATAAGATGGATGTGACGTAATTATGCGACAAGCAGTTTGCTAATGTTAGCATCATATGCACAAAAACAAATATATACCAAAACATGCCTACATTTTTCACTCTTTCTGATGGATCTTGAGAAATATATTAAATCATTAGAACGTATCTTTAAAAAAAAAACCATTAAAACCCCTTAAAGAGTTCTGTAAAATGAAATAAATATGCATATTTTATTATTATCTGTCTATTCTTCTTTGTATCTCTAAGTCTTTGCATTTTTTAACGTATTTGTTTAGATGCTTTTTCCTTTTGGCATCTTAATGTTTGTTCCAATTTCTCTGTTTCTCTGCCTATATATTTTCAATAAAGTTGGGGAAAAAAATAAAAATATTGGCATGTTTCTGACATGGCGTGCGGTGGTTGAGTAGAAACTTCACTTTCGTCGGAAAAACTTGAAAATCCAGGGTGTAATCTGGAATCCAATCCTTAGTTTTGAATCAAGTAAACAACCAACAACAGCTGGAAAGAGATTTGTGGAATTGGAACCGACTTTGACTCATGACAAAAAGAAGATGGAGCATTTGACGTATTGCGAAAGACCCGCCCCCCCAGACTTGTGATTGGTCGGTATAGAATAGATTGCGCATATTTCACAGCAATCAGCCCATTTCCAATCCAATCTGATTGATTTTTTTTCATAAAACCCAAATTTAAACCAATACACAGGTTTACAAAGTGCTGTACAGTAAAATAAATGCGATAAAAACATAATAAAAGATAAAATACTACGATAAAAACACAATGAAACATAATACATTTTAAAAAAAGACTGTCCGCCCCAGATAAAATATCTCTGCACATAAAATCAACATCCTACATAATTCCAGACCAGATGTCTTATGTTGAGTGGTAAACTGTTCCAATATTTAGTCCCAGTGACTGAAAGCGTCGTCTGTCCAACAGTAGTGCACCTGCAGGGAACCTCACCGTCTGCTGGAGCTGTGGCCCCTCCCACTGACAGACAAATCTGCCAAGGGGGGAGGGGCCAATACATGCAAGACTTTGAATATCAGGCAAGCATTTCTAACATTCACAAACATATTAAAACTACACATATTAAAATTAAAACAGTGTAATAGTGGGAACGAAATGTTTTTTTTTTTTTTTATTCTATGATGATTCTATGGGTTTGAGCGTTGTATGAGCAGCGAGTGACCAGGAAGTTCTACAGGATTCAATGTCAAGAAAATCCTAGTGTGAAAACATCTGAGCAGCATAAAGGGTCAGAAAAGGTTGGACTTGTTTAAAATGTAAAAAGTTTAAGTCGTTTCATGTGTTTTTAAATGTGAATGTTGGGTCAAAGGTTTCCCCGAGGCAGAGTCCTTCACGGATTCACTTTACCAAACCCACACCTGCATCCATTAAACCTGCTACCGACCCACGACTGAAACACGTCATCGACACAGTAAGTCACTTTACAGGGCTGTGTTTGTGGATAAACCACACACCATCAGTTCATCAAAACTGAAGAAGTCTCTTGGATGAGAGATGAAACGTGTTCCAAATAGAGCTGCCCCTAACCCAAACCAAGAAGAATGATGACCTGGGCAAAGGAGAACCTGCACAGACACCATCAATCCAGCTCTAATATGTGCTGTGGGTGGATGTGGACTTCAAAATAAAACAAAACAGCTGTGGATCAACTATAGTTAAATTAGAGGCTCATTTTTCAATACATGTCCTGCAAATTATTTTCATCCATGAATCTTCTTTTATTTTTTCACTTCCTTGCCTGCTACCTGCCTGTATTTAGTTGAATTTACCTATGCCCATACCTGCAAAAATTCTTCTTTTTTTTTTTTTTCTGTTTTTTTGGATCCAACCCGGTGCAAGCCTCTTGAACTCTTCGACCAAATCATCTTCCACCCTTTCAAGAACGACAACTGTTTAAGTCCATCTTAAATGATCATTAGCTGTATTTGTTGCTACATTTGACACGTTAGCTGAGCTGTGACAGTGAACAGAGACCCGACGCTCAGATAAGGATCTTTCACACTTTCTCTACTTTCCATATTTACACAAACACCAAACTGTTAATCAAAGTCAATCTCGGCTCTTTCAACCTTCTTCCCCTCCTGTTCCACGCCACCCCTGTCAATCACGCACTACATGTGAGAAAAACAACTCCTGATTGTAGAGAAGTGCTTGTGGTACATAAGAGCATCCCTGGGTTTACTGATTCCTGCTATCCAATCAGCCAGACATGAAAATAATAACACACGTTCTGTCTTTCTCGACTTCTCACTCTTTTCATTTTCTTGTCTCTTTTTCTGTCTCTCATTAAACGTGTTCCACCCTTTAACCCTGTGGGCAGGTGCTACTGTAATTAGCCATTATTTGACTATCAAAAGTCAGGAGTTGATTAAATGGCCGTAAAGCGGCGCACAGAGCACTTTCCCTCTGAGCCCAGCCCCATAATTTCAAAAGCTTCTTACAACCTGCTGAGGGCCTTTCAGGTCTGTGAGACGCCGCTTCCGACCGCTGGTAAGAGCCTGTTGCTGGCGGTAATCAAAACTGATAATCTTACAGGAGAGAAAAGGGGGGGGAGGATAGGAGGGAGAGGGGAGTGGGTGGAGGAGAGAAAAGAGAGCGAAAGAAAGAAATGGTCGGGGGCTTTGGGGAGGTTGGAGCTCAAGCAGCGAGGCTTCCATTAGAATGTGTTGCAGCTCTGAGGGGGCCGGTGGCCAGCGAGCGGTGGAAAATGCTGCCTTCTTAAGGCAAGTGAATGGCATCTCTTTAGTGATTAGGAGCGGTAATAATGGGCACCCCCGCCTGTTACCCCTAAGTCCATTTTATTGCTAATTCATTTACCTGTTATTTCAGACATACTTGACAGGAGTCACCTGCTAAGAAGTCATGTTTGTCAGGCAGGTATGCCCATTAGCTGGGGATCTTAAATCAGCCTCACAATGGAGCCGGTAGGGTGTAGAAAGACTGGCCTTGTTGGTAGAAGATAACACCACATAGAGTTATCCTGAGCAACATGGAAAATCTTTTCTGCTGTAAAAATAATTAGACTTCAACCCCGGAGCGATTCTTAATTAATGCAGTTTTTTTTTTTTTTTATTATTGTGGATTTTAAGCCGAGCTGATCTTCTTTTGTGCTTTTGTGCTTTCCAAATCCTGTACACTTATGAAAAATATCCCAGTGCATTAAGGAAAAGTATCTAAAATTAGCTATGCACACAAATAATAATGTCTTAGCATGCAATAAAAAAAAACAAAATCCTGTATTTATTATAATGTATTTATTTTATGTTTGTTGGCCCATATCACATGTGCTTTAACCTGCTTTCCTCTGTGAGCCTTTAGCATGTACAGAATGTCTAAATCTAATTCCCTGATGTCTGTCTGTTTCATTTCATTCTTTTATTTGTTTATTTCGAGCGTTTATAGAATACACATAAGTTCAAAAAAATCTAAATCATTCATTTACACTCAAAAAAGGAGCAGGAAGAAGAAAACCGTATTTAATCCCACCGCCATTCTCATCATTAAATATCACGCCTGTCCTTAAACATCAAGTGAGAACAATGAATAAAATAGGCCTAAACCAAATAGATTAAACACATTTAACAGTATTTACATTATTGAACCAAAATGTGTGTGAAAAGTACAAACACAGTACATTCCTGGCGGTGTTACTATGGCAACAGTAAACCATCAGCTTAAATTATAATAATTACATACCAACCATATGTT
The DNA here is from genome assembly GCA_030068375.1 of Ostorhinchus rueppellii. Taxonomy (NCBI): domain Eukaryota; kingdom Metazoa; phylum Chordata; class Actinopteri; order Kurtiformes; family Apogonidae; genus Ostorhinchus; species Ostorhinchus rueppellii. Next base: position 4,630,531 of record JAQQZY010000027.1, on the reverse strand, counting down.
TAATATGCCTGTGCAAAGTGAGATATCCAAATGTGTAAGATCTGTGAGGACGAATTTCCCTAAGGAGACCATCAACTATTTATATTATTTTAATTATTTATTTATTTATTAGGGACAGTGCATATTAATGAACATCTACAGCAGTTACACCTGTAAATATAGCAGATTATAGCAACAGTGCTATTTCTATTTCCATCCAAAAGACAAAACATCATAAAAAAACACAAAACAACACTATGAGGACAATCTACTGATGATCACAGGTTTGGTGTTCCTTAATAAATAAATAAATGGAGACAGTTTCAATTATATGCCAACCTTTTACCTTGTGAATCCCACAATCCATTTCACTGAACAAAGCCATGAATATCCAAATAAATATTTGACTAGATATAGTTGATATTAGAATAAATCATATCATACACATCGTGCTTCATTCCCCTAAGGAGAAGTGGAGCTAAATAATCACTTTGACTCCCTGCTTAATGTTGTGGATAATTCTCCCCGGGGAAACACTCTCTATGATAATATCCTCATATGAGCATCTCCATCTGAAATGTCACAGTTGAGATTAGAGCCGGGTTGATTCCCAGTGAACGGCGTATTCCCACAGAGTACGGAAAAACCAAATGGGTTATGGCGTTAGCGTAGCCGAGTGAAGAAGCACAACGAAAATATGTAAATATATACACAGATTTGATTGGATTATTGCATGTGGCTATTGGGTTTCTCTGTGAAAGTCTATTTGCTTGAGACAGTAATCACCAGTGAAAAAGAAAGGAGGTGTAATTGCGTCTAAATGGAGCCTCGGCCTATAGTTTCTGTTATTACTGTAGGTGTTTTCGCTGCTTTTTCACGGATTGAGTGCAGGTCAGGAAAAAAAAAAGAACAAAAAAAAGAAAGAAAACGGTTCCATTCAGTTTCAATGTTTTGGGATGAATAAAAGGATTATCCAGTATGAATTAGTGCTACGACACAGAAAACCCGTCTCTTGGGATGATGCAGTGTGTGTGTCTGTGTGTGTTTTCGTGTGTGTGTGTGTGTGTGGGATGTCCTGTCGTCGCCGGCCTCTCCTGGGATCCCCCACTCGGACTAATCATTGTTTCTCTAACAGATAATTCTCCATGTCCTCACACGTGTCTGTGCTGCTGTTTGTGTATGTATTCATTAGCGCTGCGCCGGCTGAGGGTGCTCTTCCTTGTAATCACTTAATTAGGGGTGACGGCCCTGATGCTTGTTTACTCAATTAGCCATCCTCTTTAATTATCTAATTCACAGCGAGGCAACTGTCCTCGTTAGTGAGCTCAGCCGAGGAGCGAAACGCCGATGCAGCTGGTTATGTTTTTTATGTTTGCTGACTAAAGATGCATTAACCCTTTAAACCCTGAGTAGATACACGAACTCGTATGAATCTAAAGAAACGTGATCATCGCATTAGTATGAATTTGTTAAATTAAAGTAACTTGATCACTATTTGTTTGTTTGGTTTGAATTTGTATTAAAACCAAAACAACATAAGGGTTATATAAAAGAAAGTCCAACATTTGAAAAGGAGCCGGATGAAGTTTAATTCATAACCCCCCCACATCCTTCAACCTACCCTTAATTCCTACACAAAACATAACACTGCTGGACAAAGCAAAGATAGACAGTCCATTTTACAGCAGCATTTCACATTAAAATAAAGTCTGTCCTTTTCATGACAATACACATATTAAAAAAGTAAAGTAAACTGTCCTTTTCATAGCAGTAATTGTGCACGTTAAAAAAACGAAAGTAAACTGTGTCCTTTTCATGACAATAATACACATATGAAAAACAAAAATAAACTCTGTCCTTTTCGTAGCAGAAATAGTGCACATGCCAAAAACAAAAATTAAACTCTGTCCATTTCATAACAATAATACACATCTTGGAAAAACTCAAATAAACTCTATACTGACATGTGTAACTGCACTATTTTTAGATTTTTGAAAGAAAGCCTTCACATGAAAACAGGATGACAGACTAAATGAGTTCAAATCTGATTTATTAATTCATTTATTAAAAGCCCCATATTGTGCAAAGCCATTTGATTCCCAGACTCTATGAACCATTAACCTTTGAAGGCCAAAAGCATCAACTGATCTAAAATTTTAACGCCCTTCCAACTGTTAGTCCTATAAATACACTGGAATAATTGACATAAAATGCACTTGATGAACTTTTCTAACACCGATTCAGTAAAACAACCTGGAGACTCTTTTTTTATTCAGTTAATGATAGTTTTTCTTCTGTTTTCTCTGCTCTGGTAGCATTTTACTGAACATTTACATGATCAGTAAATTAAATATATGAAAATACCTGATTTTCACTGACACATGTGAAGTGTACAGGGATACTATTATAATAAATGCTAGTCAATCACATAAGAAAGACTAAATATGGGGAAAAATTCATTTGGAAGTCGCCACAAAAAACAGCTGTAGGTCTTTAAGGGTTAGATCTGCTCGGTCATAAGCAAAATGTGAATATTTAATGTGTTTTTATTTCAATTCGTGCTGCATTCACTGAAGATTATGCCATTTTTTAAAACAGTAAAATTCTTTTTTCACTTCAGACAGTGTTTTGAAGCAGATCTGTAGCTCTGACACTAATATTCTTTTTGAGTTAAACCCATTCTCTAGTTGATTCTTGAATTTCACATTTTGACCTGAGGCTGTTATTTGGGAAAGTTCAGCATTTAGGACTGGACTTTTGTTTATTTGTTTGTTTATTTTGGTATCTGCCCCTTTTCCTGCTTTTTAGACCCAATAATAAAAGGTATATTTAGATATATTTGTCCCCAGGATGTACCTAATGATGACCTCAGATAAATGCCAAAAAATTATACTCTTGCTCTGAGCCATCCCATAATTAATGAATTTTTAATAAAATATTGGGGCCAAAAATTGGGACATTAAAGCTACCATAGCGTCAGTGCATTAGATCTGAAAACATGGCAATAATTTGATTTTATACAGACTATTATACAATACAATGTCTTCAATGTGTTGATCCTAGTGGTTTTTCTAATCTAGACATGTGGGTTTTTCATGAATCTCAGTCTCATTCCCGGTTTTGTGTGCAACCCATCGTGTCCACTGGTGTTACATGCAGAACCAGCCCAGTTAAAGAGTGATTATGCAACAGTGGCCATTTTTGTGAAACATTCAATATTTGCACAATTAGTTCAATTCCCAAAATGTACTTGTGAGAGAATAAAAAGATATTTTTAAAAAGTTAATTTTCGTGTCCTTTTCACTGTGTTACATACAGATTTTTCTATATAAAAGAAAAGAAAAATGTGTTTCATCTGAAAAATTGTTTCTCTTTCATCCCAGTAAACATTTATTTTTAAAACAGACCCTAACCTGCTCCCAAACATTAATCGACATGTGGTTTGAATTTGTCACCTCCACGTCCTGTTTTTAGGACCAGTTTCATCGAAGAACCCAAAAACAATGCAAAAAACCCCCAAAAAACCAGCCTAAACAGAAGAGCTGAGCCACATGCCTCAGATTACTGTCGGTCTGATTCCCCGAGATTCAGTCATTAATGATAAAATCTCTGTCAGGAAAATAAAGAGAGTGAAATCTCATGGTGAGTATGATTGATGGTTGCTTTAAATGGAGGCTTCCAGGGCCGGCTCTATTGTTTCTCCTGACCAGCTCTGCCACCGACTCCACCACCTCCACCTCCACCCCTGCTCCTTCATGTGGATTAAGGCCTGCCGTTTATTTAACAGTTCATTTGAGCGAAGGGGCGACCAAGGTGAAGCCGGTGGGGGGCAGGGGGATTGGGGGGGTGGGGGGGGTTGGCAGGGTGTCTGTACTGTGCCGTGGCGGGACGTCCCTTGCGGGACAGTGCCAGGCTGCGCTGTGGGGAGACGAGACAGGGCCTCCCCGGTGGACTAATGCCCTGTAATGAAGATTAAGACTCAGTCAAAGACCATACTGTTCGGCTGAAATCGAAGGGAAGGAGGGGGAGAGGGAAGGAAGTGAGGATAAAGGACAAAGTACGAGCGGGGAGGACATAAACCTGCACTTTCCAAATCTAAGAGGCTGGGTATTCCTATTATTCAGCAACAGGTGCAGAGATACTGCCCTGAATTTAACCCCCGAAGACTTGAACCATCACTGACCACCAAAAGAGTCGACTGATCTACAATGTTTAATGACTTCTGATCCACTAAACCTATCAGTACATGTAAATAACCAGTGTAAAATACAGTTTGTTGTCTTCATGGTCATCAGATAGGAGCCATTTGGACGTTCAGAGGCTCTGTAGTTACCGTGGAAACACTATCATCTTCTACAACATTGGTTTATCAGTAAAACCCATGGAGTTGGATCAGTGACAGTGGATGGACACACTGGGTTTATGTTCAGTTAACGAGAGATCGGACTGAAAAAGAAGCTTTTTCTTCCGTTTTCTCTGTTTCTGATGTAATAACCCTTAAATTTAAGCTGAGCTTTTAGGAACATCTACATGATCAGTGAATTAAATATTGAAGAAGAAGAGGAAGAAGAAAAACAAAAAGAAGAAAAAACAGAACAAGTAGAAGAAGAGAATTAAGTACAAGAAAAAGTGGACGAATAAATAGAAAAAGTAGACGGAAAAGAAGTAAAAGAACAAGAACAAGACAAAATGAAGAAAAAAGTGGAAGCAGAAAAAGAAGAAACAAGAAAAAAGTAGGAGAAAAATAAGTACAGGAAGATGAAAAAGAAATACAAGAAGGAAAATTACAGAAAGAAAAAGTAAAAGAACAAGAAGAAGAAAAAGAAGCAGAACAGGTGTCATCTTCTTGGCTGGGGGGGGGGGGGGGGGGGGGGG
>JAQQZY010000027.1:4598025-4614477 GCA_030068375.1 Ostorhinchus rueppellii | reverse complement strand
GATAAGATAAGATAAGATAAGATAAGATAAGATAAGATAAGATAAGATAAGATAAGACAAGACAAGACAAGACAAGATAAGATAAGATAAGATAAGATAAGATAAGATTTAATTGATCCCCTTATGGGGAAATTTCACCGCTAACAGCAACATACAACACACCAGTACAAGTGCTGCAAAATAAAAATACTCATTCATTCATTTGTGTTGTAAACGCTTATTTGCTTGGAATAAAAACATAAATAAATGAAGGGCTGTGTTGTCACATGACCGATCCCAGCACTAATAGAACTGTAGACATCCTTCAGTGTCTGCAGATCAGCAGAGCTTTGAGACGTTCCACAGATGTCATGATAAATCTCACATGCGCAGATACTTTAACAGTATTATTCGAGCTATAAAAAGTATGCTTTGAAAGATTATCCTGCCCTGGGATCCCAACTTTTCCCCACATGCACGGTTTTGACCACGTAAGCTCGACCTCTGCATATTTGTCTGTCTGTCTTCATGTGACCACTCCCCATCCCTCCACCGCTACCACACACGCTCAGATGATACATGGAACTTGCTGACGGCCTCCAATTGCAAAGTTTTTACATTTTTTTCCTTTTGTCTGACCCAACACTGAAGGATCTGATGCTGTATATTTTAACGTGGGGGTTTGGTGGGGGCGGGGTTTACGAAGCCAAATGAAAACATGTCACTCAGGGCCCATTAAAACGTAACCCTGCCCAGCAGAAGAAAGAGACCCATATCATCATTAAGTCATCTCAGGGCGAAGCAAAAACCGCAAATATTATTCCTACCCCCCCCCCACACACACACACACACACACACACACACACACACACACACACTCTACTCATCCAACACACATGCTCAGACCCTTCCCCTCCTTTTCCTGTAATGACAGAGAAGACGGGATGATTGGAGCGGCGGTGTGTTTGCTCACCGCCGAAGGACGGCAAGGTGATGTTTGGGAACTTCCTGATCATTGACAGGTTTGTATGTTTTTAAGACTTGAACAAATCTTGCAGGTGAAGTCTCTCCTCCTCATCATATGACAACCCCCCCCCCCCCATCTGTAAATACATGCACACATACTGTATCACAGCACTGACTGACAGATACTTTTTTTTTTACTTCTTTGTATCATTTTGTTACTATTTTGTAGTGTTCTGTACAGCACCGTGGTTGTTTTAAAGTGATTTATAAATAAAGTTGGATTGGATCATTATTATAATCACATTTTCTTTCTTTCCTTGTTTCTTTCTTTCTTTCTTGATCCCCTTTAGCTGTACTATAGCTCTTTCTTTCTTTCTTTCCTTATTTCTTTCCTTATTTCTTTCTTTCTTTCTCCCCTACAGCTGTACCATAGCTATAGCTATCCTTCCTGGGTAGTAACTATGTGTAATATACATGTTTTCCTTATCTGTTTTCTATCTTATTTACATTATTCTGACTAAACAGATGTTATTATATCATTAAGACGGTAAAAGTCATGTGTTCTGTTGTATACATGTGAGACAGGGTGTGATTTAATGCATTTTATTCTTCCCAGTCCTTTTTGAGCAGAATATTGAATATATTTTGTTACTACTAGTGTACATGACAATCGCTATTTTGTGTTGATCACCTTTATCTATTAATATATTTGCTCTGATATCAGTTTCTTGTACACATAAAAATGTTTAATTTTTTTCCCCTTCAGCTCAAAACAAATGCATAAATAAATGTTTTAGCATCTTTTCTTTTGTCTTCTTTTTTTAATTGTATCCTGCTGTTGTGCCCTTCTGCTTTGTCTGTCAAAGCACTTTATAAACTCTGTTTTTAAAGGTGGGATATAAATAAAAGTTATTATGATATGACTAACAGACTCAGGAACAGTTTTTATGCAAATGCCATTTGCGTACTGAACTCAGTACACAAATAATTTTAATTTTAACCTGGCAAATGTTCTTATACTTTGTTGGTTTTAGATAGTGTATGTTGGGTTTTTTTTTTTATAATATTCATTTATTATTTACTGTGAAATGCACTTTAACCCTTTCATACACACTGGCCACTACAGTGGACAGTGATTCTACTGCTGTTCTCTTATATAATCATGGGTTTTATTGTTTTCGTTCCATATCAGCCAACACAGTGGACACTTATGCACCATCACATACACTGACATTCAAACCATTACTGTATCTTTGCTGTTTTAGATAAACCTGATCTGCACTAACATGTTTTAGTGTAAATCAATTATTATTTGTGAGAAAAAAAAAATTGTGCATATTATCTCCTTGAAGTGAGTAATAATTGGCATTAGAATATGTTAAAATGTGAGAAAACATCAGATTAGCAGCATTCAAATGTTTTTTATTTCATTGTTTTCATCTCACTTTCTGATATTGGGCTTTAAACACGTTTCTTTACTTGAAAAATTAAATGTACAGACATTTTTGTAAGTCCATGAAAAAAAAAAAACAACTCCATTGCAATTTTTTTCATGCCTCAGGAGGAATAAAAATACTCAAGAAAAAAAAAATCTTGATTAAGATTCTCATAATTCATGCATGAAAGCGTTAAGGACTGCACTTTCAATTTCGTTGTTCTGTTTTAGACAATGACAGTAAAGACATTCCATTCCATCCTATTCTTATTATAAAAATGACCTGTACACGTGCATGAATCCATGTGTGACCGTACAGAGCCTCCGTTTCCATGTGGACAGTCAGCGCTGTGGGCCTGCTCTCTGCTCCGTGTCCATCTGTGAGTGAGCGTTGAGTCCATTTCCTGCTCTTTGTGCTCTTTGGGCTCATCACTCCACAGTGGAGTCATGGCCCAGGGGAGCCCACCGCCAAGCCCCGGGCATTCACACCCACACCCATACACAAACACCCTGTAACCGGGGGGCATTGGTGACGTTCAGCGTTATGAAAAATGACTTGCCCCCGTGGCGCACTGGGGTGGCAGTGATTATAATATCCAGATAATCATTTCAAACAAATTATCATAATTATCAATCAATCATGAAGCTATTTAAGCAGGGGGTGGGATGGTGGAGAGGGGGGTGCGGTGCTGTGCTGTTGGCAGGGGGTAAACTATGGCCCGGAGCATAGGATCACTTCTGTGACCCATGAGCCTCCCTCTGTCCACATAATAGCCCTCATACATTTGGGGTCATTTAGCCGGCGTATTTAGAGACTCAATTCCCGAGCTCGATATGGAAAAGATATTCACACACAAGCGCACGGACGCACACACCCACAGCTGACCCCCACTGGGCTCCTGAGTCTTTCAGCACGAGTGGGAAAAATCTACTTATAGGTCAGAGGTCACCACAGACCCTGTCATTTTTCCATTTGCAACGAACGCTGCATCTGCAACACGGCGGCTGCATTCACACCGACAGTCTACGGCCCAGTCCCACTTCAGCCCTCACCCCTACCCCTACCCCTCGGACCTTGCACTTGGCACTACCCCCTGAAACATAGTTGCGAGGAAGGTACATATAAAATTTTAAATGAATCTGACCAGTAGTTTTGTAGACGATGTTTGACGAAATTGTTAATGACAACTCTGGAATTCTCTTATTTTCTATTCTACTTCTATTGCATGCGTATTGTTTAAGCACAAAAAAAACCCAAAACAAATTCCTTGTACGTGCAAATTTACTTGGCAATGAAGACCTGTCTGATTCTGATACTGAGCTGAAGGACTGTAAAAACATATTCCAACTGAAAAAGCGTATAAAGAAAGAACAATGAGATTATATGAACAGTTATGCGTTTGTACATTTTGTTTTGTATTTGTTTTACATTTTGTGACATTTTTTTTTTTCTTATTTTGGTCTGGTCTAATGCTTTTACATCATTTCATCAGGTATACGGTTACCTATGTTTTGTACTTCCTGGACATGTATTTTTGCGCTTGGTTTGGTCTTCATTTGTTTTATCTCTGCATGTATTTAGTTTGGTTTGTTTATAGAGTACGACTTTAGAGCTAGCTGTGTTTCGCTAACCATTAAGGCTATTATTATTTAGAAGGAGGACAGGAAATACAAGACTTTCTTCATCCTGCTCCTTTTTGAGCATGAGTATGTACATGTTTGTTCACTTGATGGTTATTGAATGTTTGGTCATGAACAAAATAAATTAAGTAAAAAGAAAAAAAGATGACGAAGCCTTCACAGCCTCTCCTGTCATAGTTTTAAGTAGTGAGCTGTGCTCCTGTGATTTGCACGTCCAATTTTGGGAAAAAAAACATGACTAAATATACAATTGTGTCTGACTTTGCCAGTTCCTAATTTTGTCAAAATCCATGTTTTTGTTGCTATAATCCAGTGAAAGATCATTTCAAGTACACAACTAGCAACTGTCTTCTGGTTCTATATTTTGCCAAGAAACACACAATGTGATTGGTCAGTTGATGTACCAATTGAAAGGAGGCCTCTGATTGGCCTTAAGGAAAACAGTGCACACCCTGTTTTTTTTTGTTTTGTTTTGTTTTTGCTCACCCAAAACTCTGATTCCAGCCTAAAACTCTGATGTGAGGACATTTTACTGACGTTCACAGGCTTGATTTTCCTTCATCCAATGTTTAACTTGTGATTTCAAGGAGGCGGATTAGCCTGGCCAGCCGTCCGTTTGTTTCAATGACAAAACTAACAGGCGCTGATTGTTGCTATAATCCAGCAAAAGATCAAAATAAGCACAAGACTGTCTCAACTACACAACAAGCCACTAAGTTCTGGTTCTATTTTTTGCCAAGAAACATGTGATGTGATTGGTCAATTAATTTGATTGGCCTGAAATTCGACCACTGTCACTCGAAAAACTTGACCCCACCCCCACCCACCCGCTGGTCGATCGCCAGGAAAACAAGTGCAAGCCTTGATTTTTTTTTTTTTTTGCACACTCAAAACTGTAATTTCTGCTTAAAACTACGTCTCCTGTCCTGTCAGCCTGTGAACTCATTAAACAGACATATTTTCTTTTTATCTCAGAGTTTCTAAAGATGACAGCGTGAGGAGCATGGACACAAACAGGCCAAGAAGGTCTTGATCTTCTTACACAGATATTCTTCTGCAAAAATCCCCTGTGAAAGGTGGTGTGAACTGATTCAATCTCCATGTTATTGAGAGGTGAATGAATAGAGCTCAGAGAAAGAGAGACAGACAGAGAAATGCAGAGAACGAGTGAGAGATAGATAGTAGCCTTCAGGGGAAGAGGACCGTCTTGGGAAAAAAGCAATCAGTGCTCATTGATTTTCTGTGCTGCTTGAATGCAGGGTGTCTATCTGGAAGTCATTATCTGCTATTTGATCTGCTGCGGTGTTTACACACGTCGAGATGGACAGCAGCGCTCTTCTGAAGACGAGGATTAACACTCAGACACACAAATACATACACATGCACAGAGCGTAGACTGTCTTCTGTCGCCCCCCCGCCTCCTCCTATCGGCTTCCACGGTTAAATCCAAAAAGAAACACAAGTCCTCTGATAGCCTTTTAACTCACACACACACAGTGTATATGTGCTGAATGTGAATACACATGCTTAAGGAGGGCCTAGACAGCTAAACAGACATATAGGCCTGTTTTGTATGGCTGGACCAGACCAAACCAAACAATCCCTGATCCTATCGCTATTAGCTTCAGATAGCGATCTAGAGCTCCAACAACACCGTCCTGTCTGCTGAGAAAGAGGGATAACACCAGTGGAAGAGGATAGATGGAGTAAGCACAGAGGGGATTCAGAGCCAGATAGCACAGCTTTATAAATATATATATTCACTATATAGACAGAAGTAATGGGACATGTTGAATTCAAGTGTTTCTTTTCTAACAGGGGTCTGGGATACAAAATAATAATGACAAATATCAAAATATATCATAATCTTTGTTTCCAAAATGCCTCGGAGATGGTTTTTACTTCATTTCTCTCAACACTGATTTTTTTTTTAACCCATGACTATGATTTTAAATGTGCAACCTCTAAATTTCTAAAATACTTTCCATGCTCTGACTGTAAATAATCTTTTTCTACCACAACTGACCATCTACTTTCTTCACGTCATTGAGGAAGAAAAATCTCCCCTTAAACTTTAAGGAAATATTGATGTTTTTATTTCAAAACAGCATGAACAGGACATCTTACAGCTGTGGACATGATGTGTCCCAATATTTTTGTCCATGTTGAGAGAAATTAAGTGAAAACCATAGAACAAATTCAACCAAACTAACAAATACGATGATATTCATCCCATAATATAAAACTATATTATAACATCAGTCATTGTTGCTTTGTATCCCAGACCCCTGTTAGAAAACAAACACCTGAATTCAGCGTCTCCACATACTTTTGTCCATATAGTCCATATTGTTTAAGCACCAAAACAAAAACAAAACAACTTCCTTGTACGTGCAAACTTACTTGGCAATAAAGACCTTTCCCATTCTGATTCTGATATAGTGTATGCATATATTTCGTGAGTAGATGCATGTGTATTTGTGCTTTTTCGTGCAGGTGTAAGCCAATACGCTCGGATCCACAGCTAAGCAAGTGCAGGGATCTGAATCCAAAGCCTTCCACCTCCCACACATACAGCTATAAGCTCTGGGCAGCTTTTGGTAAGTGGGCTGGAGAAGCTACAATAACATCTTTGCTTCTGTTTTATCCCTCGCCTTAACCCTGACTCTCCCCGTACCCCCCACTTAGAGAGAGGGAGGGTCAGCAGCGTTGTGTTTGCTTTCATGCCGTTCTCAGACTTGACTCAGTTGCACAGAACGAGCCTACGTTTGTGGTCATCTGAGTGCGTCAGAACGTGGAAAGGGTGACCGTTTCTTTCTAGAATAACTTTAAGATGACTGTAGAATGACCATAACATTAGTGGAGCTGACTCTCAAAGCACTTTGCGGCTGTACAAGTCATAAATTCTATGAAGCAAAAACTTTTAATGGACATAAAACAAGCGGCGCTGTTTAAGCAAATGCCGTAAATGGTCAATGGGGACTGAAGTGTAGTAGGAAACGACTGATGTATGGGAACGTAACGAAAAAAAAGGGTGTGAAAGAGGCATAAATTAAAGAAGTGGAGATGTAGTGGTTTGTTTACCTGCTTGACTAGTTTCAGCTACTTCCTGTCGCCTTCGTCAGAAGCGTCACAATGATGTTACTGTGACGCATCTTATAGGCCACAGGAAGAAGCTGAAACTAGTAAAGCAGGTAAATAAACAACTACCCCTGTCTCATAAATAAATGATCTACAATAACTGTAAGTGGAAGACAACATGAAACTTTACCTTCTCATGATTTCTTTTTTTTGTTGGGTATAAACACATATGCATATAGACACATATTTATATGTATATACACATATATACACCTATACCCATTCATACAAAAACAACAAGTGAAAGAGCACTCTAATTAGAGGGTAAAAACAAACAATAATAATTAAATAAAATATATGTGTAATGAAATAAACAAATTGCCCCCCCCCGCTCATCCAGACCAGTATAAAGCAATGGTTACTTATGTATTACTTTGACTGCATTTTCTGATATTACTTCGATACTTTTACTTCAATAAGGCTTTGAACTCAGACCTTTTACTCACACTGGAGTATTTCCACAGCATGGTTTCGGTACTTTCACTCAAACAAAGGATCTGAATCCTTCTCCTGCCACTCCACAGCACATCTGTTTAATGTAACACGGAGCTAAGAACTAATAACAGCCGCAGTGAAACACACACACACACACACACACACACACACACTTGCACCTTTCAGCAGGAAACTAGTTTACTCACAAGATACAACTTAATTAACATTCTGCTTTAATCGAGCGTGACGATGGTAATGACATGGTCGAGGCAGGAGAAGCCAGTGTGTGTGTGTGTGTGTGTGATGTGTGTGACTGCACGTTGTGGATGAATGAGTCATGTCATAAGGAATGGCTCATGCATAATTTCATTCATATTCATAACAGGCATGTGGTCTGCCACCGCCCGATGAGGGCCCACCGCAACTCACACTCTGCATAATGAGATGTGGCCAATGTGTGTGTGTGTGTGAGAGTGTGTGTGTGTATACTGCGTACAGGTAAGTGTAAAGTGCGTCTGTGTTCTGTCATCTGTGTGTATCACCGTGTTAAGTGTATGTGTGTGTGTGTGGAGTGGACTACACAGGGGCCTGCACTCTTATGTGGAAGGTGGTTAGGTAGTTTATAAAACCGGCGAGGTTTTTCCACATTGTACGAACATGTGGGGAACAGGGAACGGCCCAAACCACCTGCGGTCAACTCTTAAAATAAGCTCACTGACTAATGTAGGATTTCACATCAACCAGGCAGTCAGTAATTTGCATGCCAGCCTGTTTATAGAGGGTACAGCAACATAACCTTTGACCTGAAATGCAAATTAGGACGTTTAAGTGAGTCTGTTTTTCTAATGGCCAAAGTGGTCATAATTTTCAATGATGCCAACGAGGGGAGTTTTTCGCGAAACAGCCGTCGCTATGGTGACGGAGGCTGGATTACAATCACACATCTAGTCTCTTTCACATGCTGCTTTCATTAGAGAAGGCTGGACTTGTGTGGAAGAGCGGTCCGCCATTAGTTCTGCTTCTGTTGTTTGGATCGAGCTGTCACATGAGATAAGACCCAGGGCGAGTTCAAAGTCTGGAGACAACGCTACCATCTCAGTTCTAATTTCTCTGATAGCTAAATCTACAGCAGATCAGAACAGATCAGCATGACAAATGATGATAGTTTTTACCTTGTTCCTGTCAATCAGCATCAATAGAACCAGGACATGCTGACAAACGTCCATGGAAAAGCTCACTGACGATGGTACCGACCACTGCTAAAGGGGATATCAGAACTCAGATACTGCTGCTGTTCTGCAAAAACAGGACCAATGGCTCTGTATCTCTGTGTCATATTCTATCAAAAACAAATTGAATTTGTGAGGTTGTCAGGTTCTGTTCTATGTTAGAGTCCTGCGGTCTGGATGCAGATCAATCTAACTATAGAAGTGGGCGGGACTTTCACTGGAGGAGAACTCAGTTAATTCAATCAAAGTCCATATATGACTTCTATCAGTGATCAATAAGAACTATACTGATATGTGGTTTCAGAGGAAATTGTTGAAATGGAGACAGAAGTGACCTGAGTTTGACCCTTCAAGGTCACTCAAGGTCAAAGGTCATAGTACCAAATAAAAGTCCATATATGACTTCCTATTAGTGCTCAATAGTAACTACATTAATATCTGTAACCATTTACAAAATATCATCAAAATATAGACCATTATAAGTAAAGGCAAATTTTTCAATACTTAAAAAAATTGTCAAAAAAAATATAAAATCTGAATTTCTCAAAACTATGAACGAAACTTTGCAGGAACTGTCCCAAGGAAGACACATAAAATTTTAAATGATTCCAACCAGCAATTTCTGAGAAGATAGTTGAAATGTCAACACTGATGACCTTGAGTTTGACCCTTCAAGGTCATTCAAGGTCAAAGCTCATGGTATCAAAGGAAAGTTCATATAGGACTTCCCATCAGTGCTCAATTGGAAACTATAATGATATCTGTAACATTTATATGTGATATACCTTCAAAATATGGAAAATACATCAAAAATTCGTAAAAAATACAAAACTCAGAATTTCTTAAAACTATAAACAAACTTTGTAGACATTGTAACAAGGAAGCAACACATAAAATTTTAAATGAATCCGACCATTAGTTTCAAGAATTTTCCAGACGTTTGAAGAAACTGCTAACAAAGACGACAACAAAGACAGGTCTTAATGCGAAATTCTGATCTTTTGGTGAAACACAATTTTTTGGTGTGCTTGTTCATATTCCACATTAAATGCGACTTCTGTCAGGTTTGAGTCTGAACTGAATGTGATGCTAAAGTGGCCTGCATGTACAAAATAGGTCCTGATGTAACACACGCACTGTGTTTATGGAAGGAAATGTGTTTTTCCTGGGATGCAGAATTGTGACGTTTGTCACAGTTCAATGACGTAAAGGTCGGATAAACGCAACCTGGCCATTCAGACTGAAGTTGTATTGCAGAATATCAGATGTGTACCAGATTTAGGACCACATATGAAAGTGGTCTGGGTTGGACTGATGCTGTTCACACTGTCTTTAACAGATCAGATTCAGGTCACATATGGGAAAAAAAAAAAATCTGATTTGGGCCACATTTGGCTGCAGTCTGAACAGACCCAGACAACTCAGGTCACATTTATCCGACATTTACATCATTGAAATGCGACCTGGGCATTCAAACTGAAGTCGTATTGTAGAATATCAGGTGTCTATCAGATTTAGGACCACATATGAAAGTAGTCTGGGTCAGATTCATGCTGTTCACACTGTCTTTAATAGATCAGATACAGGTCACATATGTGCAAAAAAAAAAAAAAAAAAAATCGGACTTGAGCCACATTTAGCTGCAGTCAGCCCACAGACAAGTCAACGTCCTCAAAATAGCTCATGGCTTATTGGTCATTGAGCTAAAAAGCAGCTCAACTCTGATAAAATCTGTCATCACTTACTAAAACAAATCATAATTTAGTGCCATTGATCTGGTTTCAGCTGCAGTGCCATCGACTCGACGCTCACCCTTCAGTGCCTTGTACAGTTCTCAGGGAAAGCGTCCACTCTGCTGCAGCCATTGTTCTTTCATGGACCATTAGATGGACATGAACTCTCCGGCTGTCCTGTCTTGACCTGGCGACACTGGCTGTAAAAGCAAACTGCCCAACCTCTTCAATAAATTTATCACCTCATAAAGTGGTCAGTGACTGGTCAATGGGACGTGTCGGTCGGAGCCTGTGCATGTGTCGGTGCTTTTGGTTGAATAAACGCAGGGTTCCACGGATGGCAGACACTAGTATTTATTAATAACAAGTGGACGATAAGTAATGAAACCTCAAAAACCTCTAAAATGCTTCAAAATCCATGAATAATTATCAATACGTGGAAATAATCGGTGTAAAATACAGTTCTTCATCTTTTCATGGTCATCAGATATGACCTATTTGGATGTTCAGAGTCTCTGTTGTTACCATGGAAACACTGCCATCTTCTACAGCATTCATTCACCAGTAAAACCCACAGTTTGACAAACAACAGTGCTTGTACACACTTGCTTTTATGTTCAGTTAATGGTAGATTTTGTTGAAAAAGCCACTTTTTCTTCAGTTTTATATGTTTTGATATAATATCCTTTGAATTTATTCTGACTCTGACTCTTGCATCTACATAATCAATGAATTAAACATAAGAAAATATCTGATTATTGCTGAAAAATGCAAAATATGGAGGAACATATCCTAATGAATTGTGACAAATCACTAAGTTGCCGTAATAGTTGTAGGTCTATTCAACTTTCCAATAAATGCAACTATACAGTACGTCGATAAATTAAAATTAAGTACGACCTCTATCACCAAATATTGGCTTAAAAAGGACTATACCCTCAATCTCCTTGGTGATAAAAATGGTCAACTAAAGCCATTTAATGGAAATGTTGACATACAAGCTCCGCCTTCAACAGCACAAGGGTGTAAAGTACTGGAAAAAAGGGGACTTTTTCCTTCAATTTGTGGACAGTAAACAATATGTAAATGTCTGAATGTACCTGTCGCCATTTCGGTTTGCTTTGTGCCTTATATTAAAAAAAAAAGAAAAAAAAAAAAGAAGTATGACCTTTACTCCACACAGTAATACTGTACTACACATGTACGCTTTGCAAAATCTTATGAGAAAATCTCTGAACATGTGTAATTGTATTATTCACTAATATTCAATTCAAAGTGCATAAATACAACTCCACAAAGTCTTTTTTTTTCATGGTTATGCAGATGTTTTAGTGAACTCAGGGCTGACAAATGCTTTTTTCCCAAATAAACAGAATGGACTGATATGTTTTTCTTTGCGGGATTAGTAGAAATTATTAGTAATCAAAGAGACGAGGAACTAAGATTTGGACCTGATATGCAGTACATTTGTAGGTAAAAACAACACGGACTGTACTATAACCTCAGTAAAATGTAGGAAAGTAGAACAAGATGTGCATTTCAAAGCAAATACGTTCCATAATAGTGCATGATTATTGAAGAAATCCAATAAAAAGCATAGTTTGTGTTTCCTCATGTGTTTACCTGCTTTATGTTGTGTTAGAGAGAATGAAAGGAAGCTGCACCTGAACCAAAAAAACTCAGATGTTCAGATTTTTGAATGGCCACGCTGATAATCTATGGAGTTGCAACTGGATGGACATTTAAATGAATCTGTGATAATAAAATGTTATGTAGTTAACCCATAAAGACCCAAACAGCCACAGCCAAAAGCATCAACTGATCAAACCACTAAACCTATCAATACATGTAAATAACTGATGTAAACAACTGATATGACCCTTTTGGATGTTCAAAGGCTCTGTAGTTGCCATGGAAACATCATCACCTTCTGCAACATTGATTCACCAGTAAAACCCATGGAGTTGGATCAACGACAGTGGATATAAACGCTTATTTTTGTGTTCAGTTATTCATGTATTTGCTGAAAAACTCACTTTTTAGTCTGTTTTCTCTGTTTCTGATTTAAAAACCCTCAACTTTACTCTGAGCTTTTATGAACATTTACATCATCAGAGAATTAAAGCAATGAATATCGCATTTTCTTTTTATGTGTCAAACTCCAGTGGTATCCTAATTATTATCATTAATACATTAGTTTTCTTCATAGATGACTCCATCATAAACACAGCCCCACTGTTTACATAACAAATGCATACATACATACAAAAACAATTATGTAACAATAATCTGAAATGTCACTTGGGCGACACGGTGGTGCAGTGGTTAGCACTCGTGCCTCACAACAAGAGGGACCCGGGTTCGATTCCCGAGCGGGACCTTGGGACCTTGTGTGGAGTTTGTGTGGAGTTTGCATGTTCTCCCCGGTTTTCTCCGGGTACTCCGGTTTCCTCCCACAATCAAAAGATAGGTTAATGGGCTAATCTAAATTGCCCATAGGTGTGATTGTTCGTCTCTATATGAACTGGTGACTTGTCCAGGGTGTACTCCGCCTTTGCCCTTAAGTAGTAGCCCTTAAGTAGCTGGGATAGGCTCCATGTGAGCCCCGTGACCCTTGTGAAGATAAAGCGGGTATAGAAGATGAATGACGATGAATGAAATGTCACTCGGGCCTTTTTCGGAAATTTTATCGCAAAGTGCGTTGTGGGAATGGGAATTGGCTTCTTATAGATTCAGCAACAAAAGGAGCCAGATCACTATAACGTAAACTCCTCCAGTCCACCAGGATTATTTTACAGAATAAGTGTAGTCCGTGGATGGAGGTAAAGGCCACAT
Source organism: Ostorhinchus rueppellii (assembly GCA_030068375.1). Taxonomy (NCBI): domain Eukaryota; kingdom Metazoa; phylum Chordata; class Actinopteri; order Kurtiformes; family Apogonidae; genus Ostorhinchus; species Ostorhinchus rueppellii. Next base: position 4,601,083 of record JAQQZY010000027.1, on the reverse strand, counting down.
TTGGGTTCAACACTAGGGAAGAGACAGTGTGTAATTCCCATTCCCATAATTCACTTTGTGACAAAATTTCCGAAAAGGCTCGAGCAATGTTTCGGTTTGTTATGTAAACAATCAGACGGTGCTTATGATGGAGTCATCTTCAAAGTTGTCCACCCTGAGGAAAGTGACTCAGGTGCATAAGCATAGAAAGACAAATGGATTAATAATAAATAGGATATAACTGGGGTTTGACACATTTGAAGAAAAAAAAAACTGCGATAAAAGTCATATACTGGTTTTATTCACTGATCATGTAGCTGTTCATAAAAACTCAGTGTAAAGTTGAAGGTTATTAAATCAGAAACAGAGAAAACAGACTGAAAAAGTGAGTTTTTCAGCAAAGATATTAACTGAACACAAAAATAAGCGTTTATATCCACTGTCATTGATCCAACTCCACGGTGAATTGGTGAATCAATGTTTTAGAAGATGACAGTGTTTCCATGGACACATTAAAATAAAATGTGATGAAAGTCATACAGTTGTGGAAAAAAAATATTATCCCACCCTTGTTTTCTTCAGTTTCTTGTTCATTTTAATGCCTGGTCCAATTTGTTTGGACAAATATAACGAGAACAACAAAACTAACTCATAGTAGTTTAATTTCAAAGCTGATATCTATCCATTTGACATGTTTTCTTGATAAAAAACAAAATCACTTCAGTTCTTACATTAGTATCTGTGTCACTGTACTGACAAAAACAGTGCTTTTAGACATTCCATGTTTTCTTTTCTGTCTCTTTTAGTCACATGACACACACAGGAGTAAGGACTGGATTGTATAACCATTGTTTTGGATGACTTCTGATGGTCTTATCATTTTTTCCGTGACTGTCGGCTGCTTTTAAATATCAGGAAATACTTGTTTTTCACTTATTAAAACACAAACAGACAGAGGATGATATTCTAATAAATGGAGATAAAGGTTAAATCCAGAGAAAAATTAATTTGGGAACTGACATAAAAGTAGCTCTGGGTCTTTATGGGTTAAAGACATGTTTGTGCTGAAGAAGAACCAAAAAATATGAGCTTAAAGACACTTATATGGGTATAAAGTGAAAGTCTTGAAGCGTCAATACAGAAGGAACTACAGAAGGATAGTTGTCAGTGTGAGGGCGGTGCCAAAAGGTGCAACAGTCCTACCTTTTTGATGCAGCTGTCAGGGGAGGAGTCTTCGTGGTCATTCATCATCTGCTAAGAGAAGAAAAAGATGTCTGTTTATAACCAAAAAAGATGGAAGAAATAAGCACAAAATAACAAACTCTGAATCCAGGAAGAAGTTTATTAAAAGACATTATTGATTCCTGTGTGGCGTCCGTAATGTTCGGAGTGTTCACGGTTCATCACACTTTCTCTCTGAGCTCCAAATGTGACCAGAGGGACAAAATAATGGACGGAGAGGTCACAAAAACACACAGAAGCAAACATAACACCACACACACACACCCACACACACACACACACACACACACCCTGATGAATGAATGCCCCACAGATTTGACGTTAATTCTCCGCTTCAGCGTTGCAGGAAATTTGGCCGAGCCCGTCTGTGTGTGTCTGTGAATGTGTGTGTAATTAAGCCTTCAAGCAATATTTACTGGGGGCAGATGGGTGGTAGAATGCTCCCAGTGTCTGCCAGAGGAAATGAAGGAAGTGGGGGAATGATGAAGAGATGGGGCTGCTCCGCTCGCAATGAGGGGGTATTTCACGTATAATGGCAACCCAGAGTCCCTCTCCGTCTGTCTGTCGGTGTCTTTCTCTCGCTCTCTGAAGCCCATTGACGGCGAGCGGGGATCAAAGACGAGATGCAGACTGTTTTCAGAGCAGTTCCAGGCGGGGTGGGAGAGTCTAAGTTCAGTGAAATTAGGCCTATAAAACTTCCTCAAGTGCAGACACACGGCATATCTTGGCCTCCCTTTTCCTGCCTCCTATCCTCCCCATCTGCCCTTTAACACTAGGTGTGTTGTTTGGTTGTTGTCACAACACCAGCGGCCCTTATTAGAGCTGACATATTAAAGTTTGTATTTCCTAAACTAATGAGGCCCACCATGAATGGGAAAGTGACATTTATCTGCTGAGGAATCTGCTGTGAAAACTGAGAGGCTATTCTTTTCGATTCTGGCGTACAGCGTCGGCCTTTATGCACCCTCAATTCATAGGGACGCGATTATTAATGGTGTGCACGAGCTATATATAAAGGTGCTGGTAAGTCTGTCTTTAAGGTTATTTAGTCCACATAGCGGCCCATTCTCAGTTGGTACCCCTGCCTAAAAACAGAGAACCAGATGGGCCATGTGCGCACCAACTTCCCCGCATTAAGCTGTCAAGGGATCTGTTTCTCAAGCTCGCCAAATGGGAGCAATTACACCACAGATACTTACTACAGTGTTTTCAGCCTACTTACACATCATTTAAACCTTTGCACAAGCACCCTGCTCCTAAAGTCTGTTTGATACCAGGCAACAGTAAACATGTCATCCCCCACATGAGATGCAGTGCCGTTCCCTGCAAATCACATTTGTCAAACTGATTCGACTTGTTGCAGCCTTGCAAATGAGTAACCGGATGGACATGAGCGCACTGGTGAATCACACACACAGTTAGACGACAGTTTTACTGGTTGTTTTGTTGTTTAACTGTAAGAATTCTTAGGTTGTTTTTTTTTTTTTTTTTGTATATTGTGAATGTTGTTGTGTCTATATGTCACAAACATGGCAGTACGCATGGATTTATAAGGTTCTATCCCATATTTTTATTTACATATGATGCTTAACAAATGTATTAGACCACCTGTCATGAAAACAAGAAAACATTCATTTATTCATTCATCTTCTATACCGGCTTTATCCTCACTAGGGTCACGGGGGTACAAGAAAACATAAATAACTTAATTCAACTAACTTCATTGTTATTCATACAGGAAATGACCAATAGGAATAACAACAATAGTCCTTGTTGACAAATAATCCCCATAAATGTCCATATTTAGTGTGTCCACCTTTGGTGCAGATAACAGTTT
>JAQQZY010000027.1:4585870-4597078 GCA_030068375.1 Ostorhinchus rueppellii | reverse complement strand
TAAACAGAAATACTGTTCAGTTATGGCAGCAGTGGGACACCTTAGACTGGGTGGAGCTGGAAGAATACATTTGTTAAGAACTGTATTTATTTATTTATTTATCATAGACAAGTCATTAGTGTCATTGTACAATCATACACAGTATAAAATGCAGTGAAATTAGGGGTTAATACTTTTAGCGCATTTGAGAATAAAAAGACAAACAGAATCAAATAAAAAAATGGCAATTAAAAAGTACAAAGATGTAAAAATATATTAAAATATATCATTAAAATATGTTTAAAAGTTTCTGAGTCGATACAGGATGAAAAAGGGCACTGTGGTTCTTCAAATACACAAAAATATTAAAAGTGGTAACACATGTACAGCTATATGATAATATATGATAATATTTTAGTGACGAATGATGTTTGAGACCAAACTATGTGAATCAGTTAATCCCATGTTGTTCTAACGTTTGATATTCTTACGTTATACAGTATATTATGTATAATATTCTTCTCCGCTTAGTTTAGTATCACTGTTTGGTTGCTATGTTAGCTATTGATGATTCATGGACTGGTGACTGCTCATTTTGGTTCAGTTTTCTCTCTTTTTTTGAGCTGAGCTGATGGAAAAAGTGAATTTCCAACCGGGATCAATGAACTTCATCAGCATCTGTATTAAACTTACACTCTGCTGTATTTCTATGAAGAATAAAGTGCTTTGATTTTCATGGATGTTAATGTGCAGCTTTATAGAAGATATATCCAAATAGTCATCAAGCCTAAGTAAACTCTTCCATTTTGGTGTGTTTTCTGTAAACCGATATGCTAGTAGCACTGGTTTAAAAAAAAAAAAAAAAAAAAGAACTGGTTGAATTGGTCGGCCCTGGAAGAAAACCTGTGTTCATGAGGTTAAAACATGGCAACGGTGCTGATAGTGAGCGAGCGAGTAGGAAAGACGGAGGGAGAGGGAGGACTTCCCCTTTCTTGTAATGCACAAGACCAGCTGCAACAGTTTACAAAACCAACAGCTTGGCTGAGTCGTCTAAAATGCTACCAGGCGTTCAACAACTATAGGACAATTTCTGGACTTTCCCCCTGTTCTGTTCAGCTACATGCCAAGTGTAAATATGTGTGTGTATCAAATTGTGCAAGAGTAACCTAAAACTGTAGAAGACATGCAAGCAGACATGAGTGGTTTTACTGATGCCTTAATGTCTTTCAGCCTCAGGTGGGGGGTCGGGAGTGTGTGGGCTCGCTATCGGCCAAACCTCAGTCCTGGACGCAGATACACTGAGCTGACTGTCAGGAAAATGCTAATTATAAAGCTTCCTTCCGCAAACTCAATGCAATTCTAATCTAAATTTGTCTGTTGAAAAGTGACCCAATGAGTTTTTTGTTGAACGTGGAGTTTAAACATTAGCGGTTAACAGGGTTTCCAGCAGTGAGACACAGGGGCTTGTGTAATGATGATAATAACATAAAGGCAGGTGGAGACGCTCTTTCAACGCTGACATACAGTGCACACACACACACACACACATTGACACACATACCAGACAAACACAGACAGAAACACACACAGAATAGCTTAGCCTTGCAGCAGGACCCCGCCAAGCAAATAAATAAGCTATTAATTAGGGAAGGAAAATGTGATTGGCCACTGACTGGCGGCGCTATGATTTATTGCACGTGTCACCGTCATCTCAAAGTGACTTTTACTCTGGGTCGGTGAAACAAATCCAAATAGAGACCGGCCTGTTGAGAGGGATAGATTTTCCACTACACAGTGAGAAGCAAAATTGTCCATTTGTTCTGTATCTAGCCTGCTGAATGCTGACATGTCAATATGTCTTATGGAGAAGAGAAAACACTGAAGTGAGGGTAATTAGAAAGTGAGTGTGAGTGTGTGTCTGGGCACACAGCTTCTCTCTCTGGCCCATATGACCTCAAACATAAACAAATCCAGTCGTGGCTTGATGAAAGTGCAGCCACCTGCAGAATCCTTCCACCAGGATCTGTCCAGACCCTCATTAGGGCTATGGGCTAAATGTGTGCGAAAGTGTATCTCAACATGTCTGTACTGTGTGCTTTCACACTAGGCGGGAGGGAAAACCCCACCATTATTAGTGTTTCATAGCACAGCTTTTGTTATTGAACAGAGTCAGGAGTTTTTCAACGCCACTTTAGCACCATTCGTATTGACATGCCATGATGACCAAGCAGACAAAAGAAAACACGACATGGGGAGAGACACTCCGTGAGTGGACTGCTTCATTGTTTTTACAAGACCTGTCACCGGCTAAAACACATGACAGAGCAGAACCCAGCTACGTTTATTTCCAGAACTCATTTAATGTGTAAAAACAGCCAAAATGCCCTGAGGTCCTTTTCTTTTTTTGGGGCCAAGAAGCATATGTGTCGGTTTTCTGTGCATGTAAGCTCTAGTCAGATCTTAATGGAACAACCCAAAGAACCCAAAGAGTAATCTTCTATTCTTGCATCGAACTGATGAAAAGGCCGAGTAAGTCACCATGGCAACCAGATGAGAACCTTACAAAGCTAACTCATCATCTTCCTCCGGCCAGAGGAGAACCTCGAAAAAGAGGGCCCCACTTGGACGTTGGTGCCGTAGGAAAATGTTAGCATTCTGTTGCCAAAAACAATTCTCCTCAAGTCTGGATAATATGAGGCAATACAGCAACACAACCCAATGGATGGCTGCGGATGTCACAAAGCCACAAGTTTCCAAAAAGAACCAGCAGCAAACAAACCTCAGGGCTTTTTGAAACAGAGCCCTGACTGACAATCCATTGGCTGCAAGAGCCACACCAAGAAAGCCACAAATTGAAAGTTTTGCTACGCATTTATTGGGAACTTTTGCAGCTCCTTGGCACGTTGACAGGATTTCATTGTGGTGGCAATGTCCTAGACGAGTTATTGATCTTTTTGACGTATAGATGGAAGAGGAAGCGGTCTTTCACTGTTGGCTGTGTTGAATAATAAACTGCAGTAAAAGAGTATTTGTGTCAGAGAGTAGCAAAGGAATAAAAGGCGAAAAAATGAAAGGGGACGCTCTGGTTCTCATTGCTGGAACCTTTAAAATAAAAACTAACCATCATGTCAAACCTAATCTCAACAAATAGATGTGATTCCACAAGCGCTCTCATACATGGCAAATGTGATCAAAACACTAACTACATTTACATGCACATAACCTTCTGTTTTTCCCTTCTTCCTAAGCTGTTTATATGGCTAATGAAAATGTAATATTCCCATTTACATGCCATCCTGGATAGCCCACCATTCTCTCCAGTCTTTGATGGTGGTTGATGCTCTAACATGTCATTTATCACATCAAAACATGGAAAAGCACAGCATCTGGAGAGGCTTGTACCATTTAGGTTCTGGGTCAAAATGGATGTTTTTCAGTTTTTCACCACATTTGTTTCACTTCCCTCAATCCTTTCAGGCCCTCCTCTATTATTTCTTCAACCAATGAAGAAATGAACTGGATGGGTTTAATAAATGATCACAATCCCTTTCAGCTTTAAAAAGTGTTAGAAAGAAACTTCTGTCTTCTGATGTATAATGTAACTTCAGTCAGAATCATTTATTTTTTGGAAATGTTGTGTGACTATGTGTTTGTACGTTAACCTGTGTGTGTGTGTGTGTGTGTGTGTGTGTGTGTGTGTGTGGGAGGTGGGGGCTGAGGGGGAATAGGGGTGAGGATGTTGTTGGCAGCTTGGGTCTCCTATCTATAAGCACTCTTGCTTCCTTACGGTTCCCTTTCATGTACATCTGTTGTAAACTGCTCATGTATAATAGGTTTTCTTTCTCTGCACATGACTAAAAAACATCTGAATCTGAACCAGCATTCTGATATTTTGCAAATCCATACACCTGTTGATATCCAGGTCTTTCATGATGTTTAACAGTCAGTGGGTTCATCCTCACCTACGTGCATCTCAAACTCCTTGGAAACTCGTAACAGGTACACAGCAAAATCAGCAGTGTAAATTCAACACTGTGAGACTTAATTTCAACACTTTTAAAGTCTCTATATAGGTCCACACTACACTCTGTCACAAATACACTTTTGAAAGTGTTAAGTGCATAACACTATACTGGGTTGGGCTAACTCTCTCAATAGTAAAATTTTAACACTTAACACAGCGAAGTGTTGAAATTTCACAACACTAGTGTTCAGTGTCAAATATTAACACTGGGAGTGTTTTAGAGTATGTTGCTTTTATGCTTTTATTTTGAAAGAGCAAAGCCCTCCTCACTTGTACAATTGTAATACAATTCTAACTTCACAGTGACACTCATGTTTGGTTTTGTTCTGCTACAGGTTTGACTAATGGTGTCACATTAATAAGAAAATAAACATAAAAAGGCCAATAAACGTTGTAAAACAGACACATGAACCTAAATAAACATTAATACCCCCCCCCCCCCCCAACCCCTGCACATAAAATAGAACACAATGAGTAAAATGTCCAGTACCCACAATGCAATGTGGCAGACTGGCACTAATCATCCCTCTGTGCAGAACTTTACACTGACTTTTAACTGTACTGTTAGAGCCGGTTTATTCTCCATAGAGCTAAAAAATACTCTGTCTGGGTTAAAATAGCTTGACTCTGAAATATTGACACTACTTTTTTTTACTGTGTAGAACTGCACAAAAACAATCATGAACACACTGTACTCTTGTGCAGAACATCTCTAAAACCCACTTATGATCAGTATATTCCACATGACATAATGTGAAAAAGGCAGCGGTGGGTCATCAGATTATATTCTGACCTCAAGAATCACAATCACTGACCTACAATTACACCCTTCATTTTTATATTTGTTACATGAAGATGTATTAAATTATTCCCAACAGTAAATTCTCTTGATTTCATTTAACTTTATTTCATTTCTTGCAGTACTGTATGTACTGTATATGTTAGAGCATTTGTTCAGTCATATTTTGCCATCATGTTACCAGGTAAAATAAATCTGCCTGAAGACCCTGAATCAAAAGTGCAGCTTCTGGAGCAAAAAAATAAATGGAATCGACCTGTTGATCAGATTTCTTGATTTAAGATGTTTAATAACTTTAAAACCACGAATCCTATCAATATGTTAAAAATATTTAGTGTAAAATACAGTTCATCATATTTTCACAGTCATCAGATACGACCCATTTGGATGTTCAAAGGCTCTGTAGTTACCATGGAAACACCATCACCTTCTACAACACTGATTCACCCATAAAACACCGATAAAACACAAAACAGAGGATGATATTATGGAAAATGGAGACAAATCACCTAAGAAAGGTTAAATAAAGAGAAAAATTAAATTGGGAACTGGCGAAAAAGTAGCTCTGGGTTTTTATGGGTTAAATCAGGTAGAAAACTACAGAAGAGTCGAAGTCACAGCTCACCACAGGTACATTTGGAGTATTAGCTAATTTAGAGTATCCAAGTCTTATGTGCAGTTTACATGACTAATACTAAATTTAGAACGTTAATATTATCATAATCACAACATTATTCAAACATTGCTGTCTCTATAAATACATTCATTGAAATGACATATCTGCCCCAAAAAGGGAAGAAAAATAAGTGTGGATATGAAGCCCTCGGGGTTTTCCTCCAAGGTCTCCTGTTATCATCCAAACCTCCTGATAACAAAGCTTTTACACTTTTCTGCCAGAATATGCCAGAGATTACTCGACTCTTGATACACGTCAGCTTTCGTCTGCTTTTTACCATCTAGTCAGTTGGTGCCTGATTGTAGTCCCTTCCCTGGCTTGTTCTTTAAAATGTGTCTAAAACGGGGCTATTTCAGGACTTCCCAGAGATAGCAGCCTTGACAACTGACCCAAAACAAGACCAGAGCTACGACTTCTTAAAAACATGCCTTGACAATGAGGTGGCGCATTGAGCTCAAGCAGGGCAGGGGGAGGGCCGAGGCAGCAGCAGAGAAAGGAGGAAACAGGCTAGAAATTCTTGCTGCTAAATACCAGGAAGCTGGGCGTTCATCAGATAGAATATATTTATGATGACTTTCATAAGTGGAAGACTGAAGGTGCTTTAGCCAAGGCAAACATCAAGCAGAGTGCTGATAGAAAACTTTCCCTCTCTTGCTCTTTGTCTCTTTGTGTCGTAGCTGATAGCGACCGTAATTATGAACATAATCACCGCTCCGTTCCTTATCATCTCCATTTTTCTGAGGGGCATTACTGTATGTGAGAAAATCATACAGTTCATTGAGGTGACCAGAAGAAATGGATGCCGAAGGAATGCATTAGATCCCATTATTTGAGACAAAGAGGAGCGATCAGATTAGCCTGACACTTATCACACCATGCTAAAGCTAATACTGTTACCCAACCCTACACCCAGATGGGGCTTCGGAGGGTGCGGCCTGTGACGGAACTAAGAACTGTTGGTGAGATAGAGCTTAGTGCACAAAGGTTAGATTTGGAACGCAAACACTCACATCTATTGTGCGACTCTGGAAAGTCACGGCCACTTGTCAAATACAAACGGGCGATATTTACAGAACGAGCAATGACCCCGCATGTCTTAAGAGTCTTTGTGTGATTTATGAAGAAAATGCTTTAGTGAAATATCCTGGCGGCGTTTGCATACACCCCGGACAGATTTGTCTCATCATTTCAGTGTCCTGTATGATTCACAGGTCTTGCATAGACATGTGCACTGTGCGCCACACATTCTACTTAATGATCAGATCAAATATTTGTATTCATGCTCCCGAAGAGTTGTGTCATTTGGAAGAAGAAGAAAGAAGAAAATGATGTTACGAGGTAGGGTTTGCACTTTGTCAGCAAACAAAGCTTAGGAAAGAAGAACTGAAAAGCAAAGAGGAATGCAAAGAGAGGTGGAGGGAGGCGAAAGAGAGGGATTCTGCAAATTTATTAAAAGGGTCATATTTTCCTGGGGATCATGTATGACCATCCATCACCTGATGTCCGAGGCCCCTTATCCTTTTAAGGCCGTTGACTCTGAACTTGGTATCGACAGAACCATAGGGATAAATTATCTGCTCGGCCACCGCTTTATTGATAAGTCATTTGGGAAGATGATCAGTAATAATCATAAGTGAATAAGGGTGTGCCGATAGATCTTCCGCTAGCAGATGTCGTGACAGCTGTGCGGTTCAAACCCAATAAATAACCCCACCTTTTGGCCTGAGAGGATTGCCTACACAGCATCGGCAGCTGCTGCGCCATGCCTTTCAGATAATGATATATCACGTCCTCCCTCTTCATTTTGATAAAGGTTGCAGTTTATCGATATGTGGCAGCAGGAGGAAAAATCATATTGCCTTATTTCTAATGACCTCCTATTCTTCCCATGACACACATTGCCTCTTAGCAAGCAACAGGGTTATGGGAGTAAGATTTAGGGTCTTGACTTAAGGGCATATAGATCGAAGCAAAGGTCATGCAACGGATACTTTTTATTTCACATACCTCAGCTGAGCGAGATGCTTATGCAGCCTATGCATATATGAATGTTTACATTTATGTTCGACATAAATCTGATACTGGTTTCTCAGTTCAGCAGTCTCATATGTTTCATATCTCCATTTCCCCTTGCAAAGTGAATTTGTTTATTTAGAAACTTACACCAGACCACACTGTCTGTCCCTGTGTCTAGTGCCAATATGAATCCCTAATTCAAACCAGGAATTCCTTTTAGTAGGTAGAAAGACATAGAAACAGACTCTCCGGAGAGGGATCTCTCATCGCATCAGGGGCTTTTCTGGACGGCGGCCACTGAGATATTGTCACGTGACGATGGATAACTGGCGAGTAAACTGCATATCGTTTATCAGGGCCCGGCTAAATATTTACACCGTTTGCGTATTTCAACATAAACAGAAGGATTTTGGTAGCTTTTCATTCCTTTTCTTTCTTTCCTCAAATCCAGACTAAGTACAGGAAAAGGAAACTTGCCTGATGCAGAAGAACACACATGGACAGAGCAACAGTAACCATTTGTTTTTCGGGAGTTTTCACTCATAGTTTTAGCATCTATTTTGGTTTAGTTTTGTTTTAAAATCAAGTGTGATTAGTTTTGAATCTATAAAAAGTCTATTTTTAGTTTAGTCTATTAATTTCTGTGTTTGGGGATTCATGGTAAAAAAAAAAAACTGAACAAAGCAACATTTCTATATTTCACGCAAAGTCAATGCAATGTCACAATTACATCATTTATTTCCATCTATAGTTGCATACATTTTTCACTAATATCGTGTATTGATGAAGTTGGACCGCTATAAAATGATCTCCAGCTTGTCAGGACCGTGTTGCTGTAAATTCATTGATGTACAGGAGGTGGGGGGCTGTTTTGTGTTGTTTTTTGTAAAAAAAAATAAATAAATAAAATAAATATATATAATTTTTTTTTAAAATTACAGGAAGAGGAAAAAATACAGAAAACATCCTAAAAATTTTAATTTCTCTCACATAAGTTGAATTTTAAAAATAGTAAAAGGGACTATTTATAAAAATATATACATTTAAAAAATCTAACTATAAATAAAAAAAGAATACTAATCTCCGGTTCATCCCACAAATCCTAAATGGGGTTCAGGTGTGGATTCTGTGAGAATGATGTCTGATGCTTCCGGAACCATTCTTTAATGACCTGAGGTGATGAATTCTGGCGTTATCATCTTAGAATACGTGTGTGTCATCAGCGGGAAAAAAAACTGATGTCCAGACCTGCTCATTTAGTATATTCAGGTTGAGCTGACTTCATTTTATGGACACATAATGTTGTTAAACATAGACCAGACCAACTGAATCAACCCCAGATCATAACACCACCCCCAGAGGGTTGTACTGTAGGCACTAGGCATGATGGATAATCACTTCAAAACTCTGGAATAGGGTTAATCTGGACTCATCAGACCACATGACCTTCTTCCATTGAAACACAGTCCAGTTTTTATTTTCTCTATCAAACTAATGGTTGTGAAATGAGAAGCCAATCATAAAAAAATGCTGGATGAACAACCAGACAACAACACAGAAAAAAAAGTGTGTCTTGTATTAGAGAAATTCGACTTTCTGTCCAAATTAAAAGACTTGCGTATGAAATAAACTGACAAGGATGCGACTTACAGACCATTTCTCTGTAGCTTTAGTTTATTTTACAGTTCCAGTTTCCCAGGTTTTCATTTCACTCGTTTCTGTTAATAACATCCTTGAGGAAAAAGTACAAGAAAACAGAGGAAGAGACGTTCTAAATGAGCTGTACATCGGTTTTTTGCCTGACAGTGTGTTTTCTTTAATCTTATGTGTGTGTTGGTTGGTGAGGCTTCCCCCTCCAAATCCATCCTGTGGTTTTTCTATATTTTTGGATTTTACACACACACACAGACACGCACATGCTCAGCGGACTTGGTTTCGGGCCCAAACATAGAAGTGAAAAGTCTCCAGTGACTCGGAGGCTAAGTGCATGTATATGTGGGTCAGCGCCTGGGACAAGCAGGGGCTTTCTTCAGGGCTCGGAGTTTATACTAAGGTCAAACCCTACACACGATGATGATGATGCTTGAGAGGGCCAAAGCCACGCCGACTGACTCGCTGATGAGATTTCTCCAGTAGATAAATAAACAGAGACTGAACATGGATTTCCTGCTCAGGCGGTATATGTGTGTGTTTTGTTTGTGGCAGGACGGGGACTTTTTTGGAAACTTTCATCCGATGCATCACACAGATAAATTATCGCACTCTACGGCCATTACATAATTACAGTAGCAGGACTTATGTGGATCGATTATGAAACGCATGCCACAGATCCGCCTGTTTCAGAACACTCTTAAGTATCCAATTAGTTTTGTAGCCTTTCCTCACTCTCTGAATGGCCTTTTTGTACGGCTATGGCCTCTCTGTTTACAGGGGAAGACGTGGAGCTTAGATGCTGGGTCATCAGCAGGACAGGGGAGAATGGTGTGTCGTGTGCAAAAAGGAAAAAGTAAACAGCTTCTGGTCATAAGACGCTCTTTGTACTCTTTGTTAAGTGGATAGCTGGCATATTTTGGCAGCGCCGGAATGTAACAACGTATTTTTACTCTGGTATTGCATCAAAGAACAAATTTGACTTTCTATTCCAGCGCATTTGTCTGACACTTGGAGTTACTTTTTGGATGACTACTTCTCAAGGTTTGATATTTTGAGACTAGGGATGCACCAATACCACTTTTTTCCAGACTGAGTACAAGTACAAGTGCTTAAATTTGAGTACTTGCTGACACTGAGTAACAATATGAGTACTTAGTAATCCCATTACAGTTCTTTGTTCCTTTTGAAAATGTGCTTTATTGTGGTTGTCATTAGTCTGACTGGAACAAAGTGCTGCTACTGACATTTAATGTGTTGGAAAGAGCATTTGTCAATCAATCCACCAGGGAGCACCGATCTGAATTAACCATACTGGACAAATACCACAAAGAAAAGTAAAGATTTTTGAGAAGAAGTAGTCAGTAATAACAAACATGGAGTTGACAGAGGGAATGCTAATGTGGATACTGATGTTGCAATGTTACCAATACCAGTATCGGGTATTGGTGCATCCCTATTTGAGATAAACTGAAAGATCAAGTTTTGGTTTATTTATAGCCGTGGATCTCCACCTTCTTTTACCGAACACCCCTTTATGTCATCATAAGCCCCACCCCCAAAAAAACATAACATAGGTAGCGCCCCCCCTCGCAACTGGGTAGGAGGATTGAAATAGCATGCTGCTTGACATTGATACTTACACAAACTCACACCCCCTATTTTAGGCTCAGCACCCGCCTCTCAGATTTCTTGTTTCAAACGCCCCCAAACAGTGTCCCAACACCCCCTGTGGAGTGGTACCAAACACTGATTTATCAGAAAATAAAGAAAATGGATCTGCTAAAGACAGGTTGAGGTTAAACTTTGGCATGACATAATACAACACAGTAGTTTATACAACAATTTTCCACGAACGTAACCCATAAATACCCAGTGCTCTTCTGAGGCAGTTCCAAAATGAATTGTTCTCTCTATTTAACCTTAAGTTATTGATCATCATTATCCTCTCCTCTTTGCATTTTTTTTCATGAAAATCTGGCATTTTCCTATACAGTGGTACCTCTACTTACGAACGACTCTACCTACGAAATTTCCAGGTTACGAAAATCCTTTATGGTAAAA
>JAQQZY010000027.1:4559310-4574056 GCA_030068375.1 Ostorhinchus rueppellii | reverse complement strand
TATTTCTAAGGTTGAAAGGTCAAAGACTTTATATTCACTGGTGTAGATGAATATATATATACAGGGGAAAAAACAATGAAGAAAAAAATTTGTGATACATAAACCTGTTTCCACTTTTTGGACGTTTTCTGTAATCTGTTATTTCTGGTGAAATACTGATGTTTTGCACATTCATTGAAACCATGTGAAGTTTCACTGGTAGAAATGTGTTGTGCTTATCCTTCATCTGAAGTAATTGCAGATGTCAGACAAATGTAATGGAGTAAAAAGTAGCAGAGATGTAATCAAGTAGAAGTATAAAGATGTAGGAGTCGCTCCATAGTTCTACTTGACTGCGGTACTAGAGTAAATGTACTCAGTTACTTTCTGATACTGAGTGTATATGCACTCATGAGTAGACAATAGGCGTATGACTTTGGGGGTCTGGGGGCCAAGAGCTTTTGACACGAATGAGAGGCAGGGTCATCGATCATCGAGATGGAGAGAGGGTCCGAGGCCAGTGAAAGGAGGAGAGGGGTGGGTGGGTGGGTGGGGGGGGGGGTCAAGTCTCCATCACTCTCACCGTCTTCTGTTCTCTCACTGTTAACCTCATGGCGACTGACCACTCAGCTCAGTCCACTTCTCCCCTCGCCGAGACTCTGTTCTCCTTCACAAACTGCCCCCCCTCCTCCCGACCCTCTCCATCCCCTCCTTTTTCTACCACAGGGCCCCCGGAAACTTTTGTTCCGTTCATTAGTACAACAAATACATACAGATGCTCAGAGAAGGAGGACAGAGGGAGAAAGAGAGAGGATTTCTAAGCACAGACAACCCCCTCAACCCCCCCCTCCTCAAAAAAACCAGCACTGATTTGGAGACAATCTGTTTCTTTGTAAACAAACGGCATGCTGAGGAGCTCATGCGAGAAGTGGTCTCATTATTCAATGTAAACGTGGACAGTTAAGTATTTAAATAGGGTATTAGCGATGGGATGGTCCCTAATTCGCTTTACTTATTTCAGGTTAATAGTGGAAATTCTGCATGGAAAAACAGAGCCAACGCAACATGTGACAATAAGCGGCGGTTACATGGACAATATTTTCTCAACCTGATTGAAATCGCTCTGATTAAAGATTCCAAATTAATTGTTTACATTGAGACTAAAATAAAGTGATCTGATAAAATGTGTTTACATGCCCCAAAACATTTAATCAGAACAGAACTTTTTGATATTTACAAATGACTCCAACCACAGAGAAGCATTTAATATTCTTATAATTGTTTTTAATCAGATCAGTGTTTTGTGGATTTTGGTTTTATTCATCACTTTTGCATCACTTGATGTTTGAACTATGTTAGCAAGGCCATTCTGTGGAGTACTGACATTCCAAAACCACCAACGAAAGAACACTATGCATCCACAGACTGAATCAGACACTGAATAAAGTCTAAAGATGGTTTCCACACACATGTATTATGGGATCATCAAGTTTTCTTCTTCAAACTAAAACTCATAAACACGTTTTTGGCAAATAACAGTCTTATAATCTCCACATGCTCCGTCAGCTGTAGTAAAATTCATCGAAGTTTATTTTAACAATTGCTCAAAACAAACAGTGTCTTATAATCTTCAGCTGCTGCATCAGCTGATAGTTTACATTATGGCTCTGTTAGCTTAGCGCTGTTTTCTGTTTGGTTTGTGTTGTCAAAAAAAGACAAATCGAACAAACAAGGTCAGAACTGTCACAGTTTAGTCCGAACCATGGATCAACAAACAGCTTCTCAGCAAAGATAACAACATCCCATAATAACTTTATACCTTCATAAGCCTCAGAATCAAACTCACTCATGTTGAAGAAACGCTGACATTTGAGCATCAAAATCCATTCTTTACATTTTAACTGTGTCCAGCGGGTCTCTATTTTTAATCACTTCTTTCTTTTATTTTTACTCTAAAAGTTGTTTCTTATTGGTTCTCATTCCATCTGGTCATTTTCTGATGCAGTCAAGGACCCCATGGTGTTAGTTTTTCTCACAATAAATTCCCTGGCCTTTCAATGTAAATAAATTCAGTTCACATTTCTATAATCCAAAACACTGGGATCTTTGGTAGAACTCCACAGCTCTTTATTCTGAACACTTACATGATCATTTTAGGTGTTTTATTTGAGATTTCAAAGCCGAAATATTACATATAGACCTTTTAAGGAGCTCCACTTGCAACAGTCTATCATCTATAGGCCTCCCAGAAACTCATCAGGTCGATTATTGTTCTGCAAACATGAGCAGAAAGAACATAATAATGCACACCAGAAGGACATGATAATTATCCCACCCTTTAATCGGGCTGTAATGGGCCAGTCTTTTCCAACTGAGAGGTAACATGAGCTATTTTTATTCTAAACGGGGTGCTATTCCCATTATTATTGGAATATTAGAGTTGATTTAATGGACCTAATGACACCCTATGAGTAATGGGAAACTGGCGACTGCCCATGGGACATCATGAAATTCTGCAAGTGCTGATGCCGATTCTGCAGCTGCGTCTTAAGCGCGTCTATCTCACCAACATGTCCACGATTGTGTCTTTATGGCTAGCGTCAGCATCGCCTTACCCTAATCAAGTTTAATTTCACCTAAGCAACACTCTTTCCCCTCTCTTCACCGTGATAGCTGAACTACACTCAGGTTAATGCCTTTGGCTCTGCGGTGTCCATCAAAATTTCTGCATCAGCAAAAAATAAAAAAAAGAGAGAGGAAAAAAAATATCTATTTCCCTCTTTGCCGAGACATGATGAAATGATTTCTTTCCCATGGAGACGTGTCTTGATAGGAAAGAGAGGCGGTCGAGTTATAGCAGAGGTTAATGACGAACATGAGACAATGAACGAGTGTGTGGGGTCGTGATGGATGGAGTGAAGAAGGGAAGATGGGTCTGGGGGCACAAAGCCTGGCATACAGATCCCTCGACCCCCCGTGACTGCTCCATCCAAACTTTTTTTTAACCACTCAATGGCCTGTTTTCTCCTGTGTCTCCCATGAATTATGTAAACGACAATGGCATCCCTTTCTTCCCCCCGGCCCGAGGAAGGCAGGAAAAGGGAGGAAGAAAAGACAAGAAGCGAGAGAAATCCTCCTTACTTTTTTCCCCTTCCGTATGCGCCTCTGAACAACCTTTCATGTTGGCAGCGTGGGCCTGGATTTTGGCTCTGCGGCCATGTGAAAGGATGATGGTGGCCGCTGAGTTGGTGGAGGGGGAGGGTCAGGGCACAATGACATATACGAGGAACTGAGGAGGCAGGCAGGGAAAGAATGCTGGCCTTGTTGTTGGACGACTTGACATTGATTAATGAGAGCGAGAGAGAGAGACAGCGAGAGAAGAGAGAAAATAAGAAGAGAGGGGTGGCATTGGTATAGTAGGCCAGACGAGGGGGGGATTGGACTCTTGTAGGGGTAAGAGACTCCGGAAGAGCCTCGGGCTGTACTGCTGATCAGGAAAAGGGGTAGCTGCAGTGTAACAACACCCATCAAAAAGTCTGTGTCTTGCAATAGCCTGATTATTTAGCCTGAGGGATTGTCTGTCGTCTCATATACAAAAACCCATGTAGGCACGCACAATTCAAGATAGGTCACATCAATCCTCATCCATCATGGAGCTCCTAAAAGACTCTCATCATCATCATCATTAGGAGTCGCTTTGATGTCGCTTTGGTCACAAACACTTCAGAGGCTCAGCTGCTCTGTGGAAAAGTGAAAATGGTCAATACTCCGGTCAGTGCTCTGCAGTTGGAAGAGGCTGTTGCTGTAGGTCGGCCACTTTATCATCGTCAATTAAAAAAAAGAATCCTGCAGAATCAGTTTCTCATAGATCTTCTCCATCCCAACACTTCAACATGTTACTTACGCCCTCTATCCAGGGTCTGAAAAGTGTCCCTCAAACTACATTTTATAGTAATATAGTCGATCTCCAGTTTATCGACTCTGGACTCTCAAAGGTATCAACATAATTGACATTCTGTATGATACGATATGATCAACTTTAATTTGAACACATGTAGGAAAAAATATAAAAGGCAAAGAGAAACCACAAATTTAAACAGAAAACTCCGAATACCATAAGCAAAAGGCCAAACAAAAAGTCACACATTGCACAACTACCGCATAGTGGCTCCTCAACAACACTGTGTGCCCGAAATTGAGGAGGAAGAAGCCCAGGTTATATTGTCCTATATTGTTTAAATAAGTGTCGAATGTTGGCTCTCTTTGTGTTTTTGAGCTTTTGATCCATTGCTTTGTTATTTTTGAAGCACTGTCTTTGAAAGTTGGCCTAAATATCTATTACATGCTCTAAAATTGAAACAAACCAAGCTCGAGCGTCAACTGAAATTGGACATTAGTTAAAAATATACAAATAAGCTTCAAGGGCAAAGAAGGGCAATGTCTTTGAACCAAAAGCATTGACAGTTAGTTCTTAGAAAGTGTTTTTCTTTTCTATTTTATTCTTTGGGGACAATGAAAGTAAATTGAAATGAGGAAAAAAAGTCAAAGCTTGATCTGTTGTAGATCATGAGTTGAAATTCTGCTACAAAATGAAATCATTCAAGGAAACTCCTAAAAAAAACCTCCCCTTGGTTAACTTTTGTTACCTTTTTTTAATTAAAATGTCATCCACAACATAACCTTTTGCAACTTTACAAACTCACAAGTTAAACCCGTCTTCTATTCAACGTCTCAGTCCTGTTGACCTTTTCTACACCAGAAGCTACTCCAGGCTGCCTCTGTCTCCAGCCAAGAGGGATTTCAAAGCCTCTCCTGGATGTCCCAGGACCCTTTGTCTAGACTCTCATCTATAGGTAAGCACAGTGCGCTGCCCCCTCCCCATCACCAACCTCTTCAAAACTCTGCACAATAGCCAGATTTCCTCCCAATTTGCCGCTAGAGAATAGGAGGCTCAGGAACTCCTTTCAGTGCATTTCAATGGTAGGCCTAATTCAGACTCAATCTTTGGGTCTGCCAGGCCTCACCCCAACCGAAGCTGGTCGTACTTAGGGGCTCCTGACTTTGGCTAATGCTAGGGCAATCCCACTGCTGAAGGGCTTAGCCTCATGAACGTTCCTTAAAAAAAAAAAGCAGTGCTCTGCTTTTATACTTTTTTTATATCCTCAGCTAATATTTAGAATCTTTCTGGCCAATGGTGAACTTTCTTTCTTGAACTTTTCTCGTAATGCCAGGGTTCACACACTTATTTCCATCTGGGAGCTTCCCACTACAAACCACAGGGCTCTACTATTCACCATCCCCAACCATGGAATGAAAATGGCCACTTTTTCCATCACAGCTTTACTTCTGTAACCTCAAAGTGACCAGTCCCCCTTAAACATTATGTAGTGTGTGTGTTTTTTATAGACTTTTAAGTTCACACCACTGACCATTTGTTCTACTTGACCTCGCTGCACTTCTCTGTAGTCCAATTATGCAAGCGCACAAGTCCACTTTGCATATTTGTATTTCTTTTTCCTCCTGACACTCTTGAGGTCAGTTCTAATCAACCACCCTTCGGTAATACATACTGCGCACACACCCGTACATATACCATTCTCACCAGAGTTCCTTAAAAAACACCCACCTTCCAGGTCCAAGGACTGCTATTAAAGCAATCAGGAGCTTTCTAAGCTAGGTCAAGAGCAAGGTGCTCACATGGGGATTCTGATTTGAATTATGCAAAGGGGAATAGGAGAAGAAGGAAGAAAATAGAAAGAGGAGAGATGCAGAGAGAAAGATGAGAAAGAAAACAAGCAAAGCTTTAGTCGTCGCATAGAGGTGAAATCGCACAAACAAAGGAAACAGTAGAAGAGAAAGCGATAAAGGTGGGGAAATGACTTTTGATAAGGCAGAAGAGAATGAAACGGTGAGGATCTTAAAAGATTAGTCTTGAGTCCAGGACCCTGACCTTGGGACCTGATGAAGCATTAGAGAGCTCGGTGAGGACTGAAGTGGAGGGACCACACGCAGATTTGTGTGTGTGTCTGTGTGTGTGTAATTGTGTGTCTGTGTGTGAATTTGTGTCTGTGAGATCAGCTTTCCCTGTGGTCCATTCAGTGTCCAGTGGCTCAGGATACTGAGACAAGAGGAGCAAGAGGAGAGAGAATTATCTTGAAATACGACTGGATCCTGTGTGTGTATGTGTGCGAAAGACACAGCGACAGAAAGAGTCAGTAAGTGAATAGAGACAGTAAACACGGTAACTGTATAGCTGATACAGTGGCAAAAAGGGAAATGGGACCGGCAGGGTAAGTGTGTCCTGTTTTTGTGCACACATTATTTTGCATTTGTGTACATGCATGAGATTTCTTTTAGTATCAAAAGATCAGTTCAACCAAGTTACAAAATAATAAAACATTTTCATCTGACATTTATTAGTATCAAACTATGCAGACACGAGGGTGTAGTACAGATACATTTTTGCTCTTGTATCTTATATTTCCACTGCACCACAACAACAGTAATCACAATACTGTGTTCGTTGTACAGCAAAAATCAGAAACAGAATCCTCAAAATGTACTTTATGATGTTGAAGTAGTTCATGCTTCACGCTGAACTCTCAATTTTCCAAGAGCAGTGAATCTAAAATAGCTAGTGCTGCTGACAAAGGCGACAGAAAGTACACATATGGTTAATTAAAATAAATGAATAAATAAATAAAAATAAATGAATACATAAAGGATATAAGCAGCAATAGGCACTGGCTCTTTGGAAAATGAATGAATAAAGTATTAAGATTATATTTTCCTTTATGTAAACTGAACAAATCAAACTTTAAATGTGAAATATGTAATATATTCAAAGAAATATGCAGTTAACCTTTCTCAGCGTGCAAACCATCATCATCACCATAAAAACATAATCTTCCACAAAAATCTTTAAGCATGTTCCTGAGTACGTCAGTACTTTTCCTCTGACCCTTTACAGAGGCAACAGGGTGCAACACTTACTACCATTAGCTGAAAAAGTCTATAAAGGACCACCTTCCGGCACAATCAGACTCAAAAACTACTTCACATAAGCACATGAACATATGCCAATACGGTTCATTACATCGAAATTACAACAGAAGCTATTTCAAGGTATTAAAGAAGGTGCTCACACTGACATATCACCAGGTGTAAGAGAAGTCACACAACTCCATCTAAAGAGCAGCAGAAAAAACTCCGGTAAATTTTGTCTCCACTATAATAGAAAACGCCTAAAAATATAACTTCCTCACATAAGCCGGTAATTGCTCTGCCGTCCACGTATGTCATTGTATGTGTGTCCCTTTGTGTGTATAGACAAGTGTCCTCTGGCCAAGCCTACCCTGCAGCGAACATAATCATGGCCCTGTCGTCCCTAGGTTAAAGACTCACTGCTGGGTCTTCTGGCACTAATGCAGTGCCGAACTATAGGGGTCACATTAGCCCCAGGTACTTCAGCATGCATAACAACAGAAGGAACTCCACTCCCCATTAAAAGCCACCAGCAGGCTATGATGTGGGCCTACCTGTGATGGCCTAAATGAGTCACTTAATGATAGCTGTGCTGAAGGGAAGGAGTGCTCAGACAAAGAAACACTGATTGGATCCAGATTTAGTGTGATGGTCAGAGGAATTATGAGTCAGTGTATCATATCAGTTCTGTCGCATTTGTCACTTCACGATTAGCAGGGGTCCTATATAAGTGGATATTATTACAGATCACATACTTTACATACTTTTTGTAACTTTTTGTCACATTAACACAATGGAACCCACCACTCATGCTGTGAAACTAGATGGACTACAACCTGACATTAGAGTTAATGTTTCAGAAAAATGGTTTAGCGGAAAAAATGTCAACTGAACTTCCTGCGTTCGGAGAACCACAGGTGGGCTCTATTGTGCAAAATATAAAAACGCTCTATTTTAAGTGTATATAATACACAGACGCTAATAAATTTTGAGTCACTTTTCTAAAATTCACAGAAACTTATAGAATGAGCAATATATCATGGCTTTAACACCAAATCACCACCCATCACCTTTTTTTTTTTTTTTTTTAAGTCAAATTGTTATCTATTCAATTTTATCTTATGTATTTATTTTTGCTTTTGCTATGCATTCACATCTAGACTTTGTATGAATGCTTTATACCTCCTGATCGTAATTCCAATGTCTTTTGGCAGATATATTTACATGTTTATGTTCATATTTAAGTTGGGGGTGGGGACTTGTGTTAGGAAAAAAAAAACAAGAGCAGAAATGTACAGATTGTATGATGCATCCATGTAATGCTGTTAAAAATCCACAAATAAAATGATATTTTTTTTAAAAGGAAAAATTTTGACTGTTGCGAGCACGTTTTTCAGTTTTGGCTTAAATTATTAATTCACTGGCAGTTTCAGAAAAAAATATATTCCCTCGTACACATTAAACCTAGTCTGTTTTTTTTTTTTAAGTGTATTATGTGTCACTTCCATACTGACAAGCACAAACCACCTGTGGGTCATGTGGGATCACTGGAGCTTCATTCATCTATCTAGTATGTAGTAAACAAGGCAGAAGGAGGCCCATAAAATCCTGGAGGACAGAGCTCAACTCCTACATTCCCTAGGGTCCATCAACAAGGTCAAGTACACAGCAAATAGGTGCAGCGCCTCCTTGGAGTCTGAGGCCATATGGCTGGTAAGCAGCATGATTAATGAGAAATCTGGGCTGATATTAGGGTTAATTGACTGTGTTAGTTACCCTTTGGATATGGAGTCATTTGCGTGACTAGTGTTGACAGTAAAACTTACCAAATGGTCGGCTTCCTCCCTCAGCTTCATGTTCTCTCTATTCCTGCTTGCATATTGATTTTGTTAACATTTTCTGGCATTAGCTTATTTGTCTATCCTGTACGTTAAGGGACT
The DNA here is from genome assembly GCA_030068375.1 of Ostorhinchus rueppellii. NCBI lineage: Eukaryota > Metazoa > Chordata > Actinopteri > Kurtiformes > Apogonidae > Ostorhinchus > Ostorhinchus rueppellii. Next base: position 4,565,153 of record JAQQZY010000027.1, on the reverse strand, counting down.
CCATGAGATTTCAGACTCAGAGCGGCTACTTTGGGTCCATATTTGTGCAAGATGATTAATCGGTTTGCTCAGAGAAAGTAAAAGTTTTGTTTTTTTTCACATGAAATAACTGTCTTCATTAGCAAGAACAGGATATATTATTTATTTATCTATTTATTGAATGTAATTTGCTCTGTAAAGCTGTGAAACTCTTGTGCCCTACAGAGGAGAAAAATACATTGCTAGGTCTCAAGAGGATAGTCCTGAACGAGACCAGTAAGCAAACTTCCATATCCTCTCAGTAACACACACATACTGATATCTGCAGATAAAGACATGTCAGTTGGTCTAAAACATATTTATTTTCAGTACCTGTGGACATTTACTTAGTTGATGCACTGACCACACTCTCTAAATAATTACTATCACTCATGGACTGATTGCTATCCATATAGATTTTGGTTAATGCCCGACATTTAGAAAAATACTCGACGTAAACACCCTTGAAAATCTTCTTAATGGATGTTTGTATCCTGTCTGGAGGAGGTGGGAAGAGAGGGTGAGTGTGTCCCGGCAGCGGAGATGAGAAAAGGGTAAGTGAGCCATGTGGAGGAAGCCAGAGGGTGAGTGGTGATCTGTAAGACGATACCCTGCTACCTTCCCTGACCCCCCTGTCGGGCCACTCTGTTACCTGGACAAGATGGGGGGTATTAAGTGGCCCGCTGTCCCGCTAGGTTGAGTTGCTGATCCGCTAGCCAGAGAGGAAAGCCAACCCCTACTCCCATCTTCACTTCAGTGGGAGCGTTTGTTTTGATTTTTGTCCTCTCTTTCTCACAGACAAACCTGAGAGGCCCAATTTATCTGGGATAGAGTGAGGGGAAATAGGGCGCCTTGCCACTTGAACACTAGAACTTTAAGCCGGCAACGGTTCGCCGACTCTCTCTGCCAATGTCTTCCTTGACTGTAATGCAACGCTGACATACACAGAACAACAGGGTGCTTTTGATCGAATACAATCATGACAAATAAATAAATCATCTGTCCCGATATGATCATACTGTGGTAAAAATATCCTATTGGAACCAGCTGGGATTGTGTGATTCTTTGATGGGTAAAATAAACAGGTAAGAGTCATTACCGCCATCAGGATTTTTTTCATTTTAAGTCAAAGGCATCTTCAGCTCTCCTGCGAGGAGTCAACAATGTGTGCTAGTGCCCACCCACATCTTTAGGCCAAGCAACACAGGGACTGCCGAGAGAACAGGAGGAACAATTTGCTCATTCTCAACCAGGACATGGGGGCTTTGGACGAAGGGAAAAAAAGACACCCAATATCCAAAATCCCTCTCTCAGGGCCATCATGTGAAGAATTCCCCCTCTTCTCCTCCTCCTGTGCCCTCCCTCCCTCCCTCCTTTCCTCTTCTCTTCTTTTCTTTTTTAATCAAGCCGTCTGGGGTTGTCAGGTCTTTTGAGACGAGGACTCCCAGCCATGTGAAAAGTTAATCCCTTGTGGGCCTTCTTCTCCGTGGCGCTCATCTCCCTGGGAACACTGGTGGTGGCTTGCAAGCAGGTGGTGGTAGGCGGGGGGAGGTGGAAAGGAAGAAGGATGGATGGAGGGATGGAGAGATGGAGGGTGGGATGAACACTGGGCCACCCTGGCTAATGGAGAGAGCAGTGCAGATCCTCCATCACTGACTCCAAAACCTCATGTTCAGACCCTGCTTTGCGGCTGTTCTTTGACCAAAAAGGTTCGCAACAAGACAACCTGATACTCACACCTACTTCCAATAAACAGATCTACAGCGTGATAAAACCTTCCAGTTTACTCCGACGCAACTAGATGACTTTTCAGGCTCTTGGTTGCAGACGGATATAATTTGTAACATCTTGAAACGTGAAAGCTGATCATGGAAGATCCTCTTTCTTTAGATCGTGTTGGTACAATTGGGTTTTTTGCAATGATAAAACAGCAAAGACCAATAAAAAGAAAAGGGTTGAGAATTCATGTAATCTATTCCTGGAGTCATTCTGTTGTGTAGAGGAGCTGGCGTCACCTCTAAGAAGCACAGAAAATATCAAACATAAGGACAACTTTGTACTATGATATATTTTTGGGGAGAAAGATAAGTCCAAAGACCCTTTGGATTTGGAATCATTTGTACGACAAGTGTTGACAGCAAAATGTACCAATGACTGCATTCCTCCCAAGCTTCATGTTCTTTCTCCCTTTTGCTGCTTGCATGTTGATTTTGTTGACTTTTTATGGAATCAGCTTGTTTGTCTTTTTTGTAAATTTAATTCTCAGAGCTACTTAGATAGGGTCCATATTTGTGAAAGATGGTTAATTGGTTTGTGGAATAGCTGAGCAGTGCAGACTCTCGCCGATCCTCCATCACCATCTCCATAATCTGAAGTGGAGACCTTGTTTTATGGCTGTTCCTTGACTGAAAAGACATTTTAACAAGCTGAGCCACAGGTACATGATCGACAGGCCATTTCACACCGTTGCAACTTTTCCGTCTAACATCCTAAAGTGATTTTGTCTTGTCATGAATCTGTGGTCTGAACTGAGCCTTCCACACCACCACCATCCTGCCTCCCTCTACCCATTCAGCCTCAATCCCCAACTCCAAGACCTTTTGATGAGGTTCCCTGCCTGACCGACAGACGGCTGGAACAGAGAGCGGAGAGGATTTGTGGCGTGGAGAGCTAGTCAAGTAGCCTCAGAAGGATGACAGTAGTTCACAATGGAGAGAGTACTCCTGTTGCATTGTGCCGCCGAACCTCCCCGGCGCACCATCCCACCCCACCCCATTCAACTGCAGCCACTTGGCTTAAACCGTTCCCCTCCAGCCGCTTCACAGTGTGTCAAAGCAACATTCTCGACAGATTCCTCTTGGGCCTTCTGCCAAGGAATGAAGGACATGATAGATAACAATGGAGGTAAGACGAGGGGTTCAACGGTGCTTTTGTCAGGATCCTCTCAATGAGCCATTTCAGGGGGGAAAGACACCAACAGCAAGTACGAAGAACTAAGACGCAAACTGTCTCTTTTACTTCAAAGAAATCATATTTATGATTGAACGCTGGAAGGCAGGAAGGTCGGAGAATGTAGCACACAAAAGCCTTCTCTAGCAGTCTGAAGGAGACAGAAAAAAATGCACACTTGAATGCTTTGCTTGCAGTGCACTTTTTCTTCCTCTGCCTCCCTCTTAGAGCAAAGTACCATTGGAAATATAGACAGGCTCAGTCAGCCATCTTAATCCCTCTTCCCTGTCCATCTCACGCTCACTCAATCCACCCTGACCCCACACACTCTCACTATTTCACACAAAAACACAAGCACACACACACACTCATTCACCTTCTCCCTCCTGACTGATGTGCCCCAAACCTCCCCATTCTCAGAAAAAGAGCCTGAGGCAGAGGGAATCTCTGTTGGAGGGGTGTACCGAGCAAGATTTGGGAGTTTGTAAAGGTCAGCACGGACTTTGTTCAATCTGAGGGTTTATCTCAGCAACAGAAGGGCAGGACAATGGGGCCACTTGCCGCGCGACAGAAACCCAAGCTGTGGCAGCTAAATTACTTCACTGATAAGGCCGAATTAGAAGCACTGGGACCCCGGAGGCCAGGAAAAGAGGAGGAGGGAGGAAAAAAGAAAAGAGAAAGAAGAAAAATAGAGAGGGAGGCTACATATGGTTGAGACTAGGGGGTGAAAAATCAATGAATCACAAAGGAGGATATTTAAGTGTGTGATGTTGGTATAATCAAGCATATGCCGTGAAGTTTGTCATGAAAACACATTTTAAAGATGGAGACCACACACAGGTACTGACCATTGTGAGAGGGTATAATGGAAGCATGTTTGTGTGAAAGTGAAACGCCTTTTGGCACTTTTCCGCTGCACAGTACCAGCTTAACTCGACTAGCTTTAGGTAGGAGGTATTTCATATTCCACTGCAGATATCGTACACTTTAAAGGTAGCTGGTTATCATCGTGCATGAGACTGATGCAACCTCATCTTCACTGTGACAAACTGGAACAATCAAGGATGTGGTGATGCTCAGTATGTGGATATTTGTAACAAGGAGACAAGTTTCATTTCAAAAGGCAAGAAAAAGATGCAAGGGCTTAGAAAGCACTACATCAGAGTTCAAATGATTAAAAACAATCAAAAAATGACAGGTTTGTTGAGGCCACTCTTAATATCACCACGGCTTTATTCCATCAGAGCCCTGCGATGAGTTAGACACATGTCCAGGATGTGTCCTGCCTTCACCCATCGGTAGCTGGGATAGGCACCAGCACCCCCACAACCCTCACAAGGACTAGGCAGCTTCCAAAGATGTATGTATGGATAATAGTAACAGTTCCGTCTGTAGCAGGACTGAACCATATTGGAAAAAAGTGACACTGTGATTTTTTTTTTTTTAACCCTGTGATGTATAAATATTGTGATGTGAAAAAATACTGAGGAGAACATAACAGCTGTTTGGTGCCGTGCTGACATAAATGGTCAAACAAATTAGTTATGTTTCCTCTCGTTGTGGCAACAGGTGCAAGACACTGTCGAGACAGAACATGAGATTCAATATCATCCTTCTTGTAGTTGAAATAATTCCAGATAACGGACATTGCTTTTCTTTTTGGCACTAAGTCTTCATTTACAGTCATTTTCTCTGGTTCGTTGCTCATTTTTTGATGTTGTTATCAGTGACTCACTCCAAACTGATTAAGAACGACTGTGATTGGTGGATCGCTGTGCGCAGTGCGTGTCAGGTACCCTTGAAATTAGAAAAGAACATTACATTTTGCTTTTTTCTTTTGTTCAGACATGGTATAGTTTTTAGATGTTACCTGCTTGGAGTCTCAGTTGAAACTCTCAAGCAGGTAACTAACTCCAAACTCTAAAAACTATACCTTGTCTGAACAAAAGAAAAAAGCAAAATATAATTACAGTAACAGAAGACAAAATGAACGCCTTTAGCATTAGAAGAGAACCTGTTGAGTTCATTTGCATCCTACATCGAAGGACCTGCAATGTGACTATTGTGCACACGTGCATTGCAATGACGATGCTCAAACGATACATTGCGTGGCTCTAGTCTGTAGTATTTTTGTGTCACCATCTCGTGTTGCGTCATCACTGGAAACCTTAACAGAGGTGATATAAGACAAAAATTAAAATGCTAGGTACTTTGTACACCTTTTGCCAAATGGAAAAGCAAAATTTCAGTCAAAGGGATGTCCACAAGATGCCGCGGTGATCCATTATGTCACAAGATATTAATCATTTTAGTTCAGGTTCCACATTCAGACCAATATGATCTACATGGGTTGGATCAGTAAAATACTATTATACCTATAAATACTCATTCATTCATTTTCTGAACCTGCTTTATCCTCACTAGGGTCACGGGGGTGTCGCTGGAGCCTATTCCAGTTACTTATGGGCAATTCCAAATTTTAACTAACTTTAAATGTAAGCATTTTCTTAAGAAAGGGGTTATGTGGGCTGGCTTGGAGAGAACAGGTGGTATTGTCCATGGAGTTATGTCTGTACATTCCTCATTTCTATTGTACTGCTGAATTATTTTGTACCTTGACTTGATACCAGCTGTCATCATTACATATAATTCAGAATTCTGTCCATCTTCAAGAAAAAAAGTAAACATTTTCATGTATTTACACTAAAACAATGAAAAATTTCGCAAAAACTGCAAATAACCTAAACAAATATGAACAACCTACAATATCTTAAGAGACATGCAATTTTAACAATATTATGTCTCTATATGTCAGCCCTGTGATGAACTGGCGACTTGTCCAGGGTGTACCCCGCCTTCACCCTTAAGTAGCTGGG
>JAQQZY010000027.1:4519246-4533715 GCA_030068375.1 Ostorhinchus rueppellii | reverse complement strand
AGATATTTAGGTAAACAGAAATACTGCTCAGTTATGGCAGCAGTGGGACACCTTAGACTGGGTGGAGCTGGAAGAATACATTTGGAAAGAACTGTATATATTTCTCTCTTTGTAATAGTACTTTATATTTTTACGCTCTTCTCTTGTGGCATTCAGTGTGATGGTACATCACACATTTTCTACACCTTCATGTTGCCCAAAGCTTTACAAAGCCCCAGGTTCACACACACTCATACACCAGTAGGCGGCTGCTGCCATGCAAGGTGCTACCAGACCGGACTGGGTTCAGTGTCTTGTCAAGGACACTTTGGCATGTGGACAGTCGGAGCCAGGATTCCAACCACCAACCCTTTGGTCATTGTACCAGCAGAGCCACAGCTGCCACATGACAATAAAAGCTTTGAATCTCGAAAAGCACATCATCACAGAACAGTAACGTGTAACTATGACACATGTGGTTGATTTAAAATGAAAAACATGAGGACAATATAATAGAAAAGATAATATGAATATGATTGAACTGGTCATGACACTTTACAGCAGTTCCTTCTGTTCTACAGTTGATATGAGTTGATATCATGTCATGTTGATTCTAACTCTAGTCTGGTTTCAGTCTTGGACTTGGTCTCGGTACCCTCCGGTCTCTACAGTGCCCTGGTCTCGGTCTAACTGGTCTTGTCTACAACACTATTATTAACATCTCAGAACATTTACCGTGTATGCCTAATAAGGTGAGGCGGTCTATACGAGGGCTGGAGCGTTAAAGATTGAATGATCTAATCGAGAAACCGAAGCAGAAACATCGTCATCACTGGATTTGTGTGCGAGCTCATTCAGACGGCGGGTGCATCAGTTTTCTTGTACTATGATAAATATTTGAATTCCAGCCCAGTGACAGATGTGGACTCCGAATCTTGTTAAATTAACTGACATGTACGTTTTAAAAGTGAAATGTGAAACTACGAAGGCATGTGACAGGGGCTTTTCAGCGCCTGGCAAACCTGCAGCCTGTCCGCCGAGATCCGGGAAACTTATCATATAAAGCAGCAGCAGTAAAATCCAGCCTTTTATGACTGATTTTGCGTCATCCAGTGATTTGGACTGGAATGGAACCCATTTTTTAATGATCGCTGTTTCATTGGTGCTCAGACCAGGCGTGCAATTAAGCATGGAACATGTGAGCCAGCAGTAGCTTCCACTTTTCACAGATCAATTAAAGTTTTATAACGCAGCCCTATCTGCTGCTCCCTCTGCACAATCAAAAGTGTTTTCAGGCTGTTAAACACTTCTTTTTTTTCTGCGCTCTCCCTCTTTACTCCATTCTCACTGGCACTTGACCCATCAAGAGCAATTTTGACGAGCACAAAGACAGGCTCGGAAAATCTATTAAATTCCATTTGACTTTAAGAGCCTCTGTGCACAAAAAAATGCACAGATTGCTACATAAAATAATTGAGATGGAGGGAAAAAAAAAACAACTGCTCTTAATTTTAATGAACAAAACATCTTTTGTGAGACACATGAAGCTGTAAAATGAGGCAGAAATGGCAACCGGAGTGTTTAAGTCTCAGTTGTAACTGTTAATTCATAAAAAAGTTGCCTGAAGAAAAAACTGCTGCGATTACCCGCCACTAGAGACGTGTTCGCCTCCTCCTCGTCTCTCTAAGACACATTGTGAGCTTGGCCATGTTCGCCGGTGAGATTCAGCGCCAAAAAAAGTTGCAGATGAGAAAAGTAAGCAGGAAAATAATGAAAGGGGGCCAGGAAGAGGACGAGGAGGAGGAGGCGAAGAGTCTAAAATCTGACGACTGAGCTGCTTTTAAACAGCTGTATGTTAGCTCTGGGTCTCAGAAGACCCAGAAAGAGATGTTAGAGCAGTCTCCCAGAGGGCTTCTTAAAAAACACCCGGGCCAGATAGTGCCTTCCTCTCCCTGGCTCCTTATGTTGTTCTTTCTCTCTCTGTTCCTCTCGCCATCTCTTTCTCTTTTACGAGGAGCTATTTATCCTGATTACATCAGGGGTCAATCATTAATTCGCACCTTGGGGGTCCCGGTGTTGGCTGCGGCTACAATGGGCTGCTTGTTCAGCGGCTGTTATTCCAGTGGAAAACTACGCCGCTCTGCCTGAGAGCCAGGCCCGGGCCACATGAAGGCATCACATTTATTTGATAAATTGTAAATGCGTGCCATAAACGGAGCTCTTTGCTTTGTAGCATGGCTTGCAATAACAAAGATCTTCAGGCACGTATGAACACAGATGCAGGCTATCGCACAAACACACATCTGTTTGCAACTGCAGGAGCTGTTAGTGCACTCTAAACACATGTGCAAAAGATCAGATGGTGTCGTAGGTAAAGATGATATCTCATAATTACAGCATATCATAGTGAAATTACCAGATATGACATTTATAGACGCTAATCTCCAACAGTGTAACAAAAGACATAAAGAAAAAACCATTATCTGAATAATCTGAATATGCTTTCTTTTAAGGGCTGAGATTTAAAAAAAAAAAAGAAAATACTAAAAATGGCGATAACATTGTAATCAGCGTTGCCATGGTAAAATTACTTGACACGGTGCTGGGAATCAGCAGTTTGATCGAAGGGCCATACAACGGGCAAATTGTTCTGTGGTTGTGTTTAATCAGAGCACTCTAGACTTAAATGCACAAAGATAAAAATCTAGAGTCATTTTCTGCCGTCTGCCTGGACACACACAAACACATGTGCCTTGTGGCGTACGGACTGAGCCGTACTGTCGATTCAGTACGGAGAGGAATAAAGAAACACCAAGTGCATGCAAGAATTCAGCGGAGGAACTATAAATACGTACAGAATGAGCAGTTCATTGAGAATAAACATGAGACTGGCGTGAACAGTGATGCACAGTCAGCATTAGAAGAGGAACACATTACAGTAGCTGATTACTTTTTGCTGTAACGCAGCACTGTAAGGTGTTACTAATCAATTTGTCATATTTTACTCGGTACGTGTTCAATAACACACTTTTCGCTCATAATTTAATCGCTCAAATGAAGAAACAAAAAAACAGCAAGACCGTAAGACCTTCAGGGATCAAAAATGCATCTTTAGAGTTCTACTTCCTGTTGATGTTCATCCAATGGGTGAAGACGGCAAAAGACAGTCCATTGTCCACATGAACGTATGCTCATTATTAACCCTAAACCTGCTTTAAGAAGCTAGTTAGCATTAGCATGATCCATGTGATCAGCAATGACAAGGTAAGCTAACATTTGTAGGACTAGTTAGCCCCGCCCCATCTGAACGCGTAAAATGTTGAATAAAATGCAAGCGCTCCTGCTGGGATTCAAACATCATAGACCGTAGCGTTACTTACCGAGCGACTGTCCATATGTACTACAGGGTGCAAATCTGTGTAATCTATGTGTAACTCAAAAGTAAAACAGGAGTCATGTAACGCATTACAATTATGAGACAGTCATATTGTAAAGGAAGGAATTACTTTCAAATAACAAGAAATCTGTAATGGATTACAGTCAGGAAGTAACTAAGGCTTCATTCAGAATACAGACAAATGTGACCCAATTCTGATTTTTTTGCCTGTTTGTGACTTGTATCCGATCTGTTAAAGATCTGAACAGTACTAATCTGACCCAGGACACTTTCATATGTGGACCTAAATCTAATACATATATGATATTCGGCAACACAACTTCAGTCTGGACGGCCAGGTTGCATTTTATCCGACCTTTACGTCATTGAAATGCGAAAAACATCATAATTCTGCGTCCCAGGAGGAGAAGTGGCAGAAAAACGTTTACTTCCTGTGTGGTCCAGTATCATATCAGGACCTGCTTTACACATGTGGGTCACTTCAGTGTCATATTCAGTTCAAACTCACAACTGATAGAAGGCGCATTTAATGTGGAATATGAACGACCACACACAAAAAAATGGGATTTCACCAAAAAAAAACAAAAAAAAAAAAGTGCATTAAGGTCTAGCCTTGCACTACAACCAATCGAGCCAGAGCTTTAAATCTGCCTCTGATCAACAGCATGAAAAGTAGCATCGACACTAAAGTTGGACTTTTACAATTCAAAGACAGTAATACTGGAAGGTGAGGAATTACTTTTAAATAAAAGTAACAAGTAATCTGTAATGGATTACAGTTTGAGAGTTTCTGCAGGTATCATCAGTAAATCTAATTTAATGCCACTTTAAACATATTTAATGTCCATGTCCAACTGCAGATACAGTTTTTATGCCAGTTTACCGTCCATAGACTTTAACCAGGTCCTCAACAGTTCCTCCTCCGATTACTTCTGCATTTTTCTGACCCTTCCTAATATTCCTTCTGTTCTTTTGCTACAGCATGAGCACACTCACAGGACGTTGCATTCCAAGCATCCGGTGTTGTGACTTCATGCATTGGCCATAAACAACAGTCAATTAAAGTGATCTGTCTATCATCACACTATACTTCAGATCAAAATGATTAAATGTTTATAGAATCAAAATCAATCAAAAGTAAATGAAATAATGATTTTTTCCCCCCCGTCAAATGTCTTTAATTTTTTAATCCCTCTGTACATTGAATTTAATGCTTTCTAATGCCATATAAGGCCTTAATTTTCACAAAATCTATTTAATGCTTTTTAATGACCTGCACGAACCCTGAGTTTGGAGGTCATGTGCACAGTAATGTAAGGCTCTGCAGGCTGTGGGTGAGGATGCCTTTAGTCACTGCAGAGCCAGGCGTATGCTTTTCTACAGAGCGAGAAGCACAGTGGAGTCATGGCTGTGGCTAAGATAACAATAAAAAAAAGAGCTGGAAATAGGACGTGTGTGCCAGTGATGGCCATCATAAAGCACACACGTCCTATTTCCCTCACTGCTTTCCCTCTCCAACGCACACAGAGACTGTATCTTTGTCTGGCTGTAAATTGATCTGGTTCAATTCAAAGGCAAAGCCAGCCACTGATGAAAAGACAGTATCCAGGGAAAAGGCCAAACTATGCAAAATTCTGCACCGGCTCCAAATATGGGGAGAAAAGACTGTCTGGTGAGACGGGGGGAGGAAAAAAATAAAAGGAGAGAGGACATGACAGATATGAAAAATGGGTAGCCGCTTGAGCAATAAATGACCAAACATTTTGATGTGGGAGCTCGGAGCGTACATGTGTGCGAGGGGGCGCCGTATAAACCCAGGCCTAATCTGCTGTTTGTGCTTCTATATTGTGTCAATATGGTCCCACTTAGCTGCATTATTGGGCCACAAAGTGATATTGGTACCTGTTTGTGTGCAGTAAGCAGCCCTTTGATGAGTGAGAAAAAGAGCCCGAAACACCCTCCGCCTTAAAACAGGAGAGGGGCAGCTGTAAAAATCAAACGAGTGCAAATTAAAGCTAGAGTCAGTGAGAGTGAAAAGAGGTGAAGAAGTGTACAATGGTGGATTTTTCCACAGTGGCACGGGGGTACCGTATAGTCAAAGTGACGTATAAATGAAAGCATGTGACAAGGCAGCCAAAGGAGGGCGTTAAGGGGAGAAGAAGGTGTGTGTTAGGAGTTTGTGTGTATATATACGTATGTGTGTGTGTGTGGTAGAAAGTAGTGAGTGAGCAAATAGGGCACGGTCGGCTACAATACCAGCAAGCCTCTCCGAGCGAGAACCCCACACTGTTTCCCCTTGTAAAAGCACCAGGGAACATTTCCAAGCAACACTTAAAGCTACAACACGGCTTCATCAGAGCAGTAACACAAAGACCACAGCGCCAAGAGGGAGGAAACGGAGGAGGACGGCTGGAAAAGAAGCGCAAAAATGTCTTAAAATTACACAAAATGAATGAAATGTAACACGGGGCTCATGTACTGCTGCTGCGTGGGATAATTCCACTAGAAATATGGGTTAAATTAAAGTTTATTATGGGCAGCAGTTCAAGTATTTATTAGTATGTGAACTGAAAACATGTCTCTCTCATCATTTTTTTGTGTGAGTTAGCTTTAAAATGCAGCCAGATGAGTTTAAACATGAGCTAAAAGTGATGTTTTAATGCAATTTATCATGATTTAAAAGTGTATGTTCTTACAGATATACTGTTTTAATATATAATATCAATTTGGAAATTAATCTTTTCACATCAGGTGAACTTTAACAAGTTACTTCAATGCTTCAATCACATAAGTAGGTTTTTATTTCAGTCATGTTAGCTTCATTTAACCTTTTTTCTTTTTTTTTTTATTTATCTATATAAGTATCGCGGAACATTTCCAAGATACAACACAGCAGTAACACAGAAACCACAGCACCAAAGAGGGAGGAAACTGAGGAGGATGGATGGAAAAGAGGAGAAAAAAAGTATTAAAATTAAAGAAAATGAATGAAATGTTACACGCGGCTCATGTACTGCTGCTGTGTGGGATTTTTCCACTATAAATATGGCTTGAATACAGTTATATCCAGGTTTATTAGGAACAAAAGAGCCAATATTTTATTAGTTTGTACATATTAAATGACAACATCTCTATCTCATATCAATTCTTGTTTGATTCAACCTCAGAAATTAGTTTAAAATGATGCTTTAACGCTATTAATCATTCTTTCAGTTCATCTATTATCTCATATCTGTTTATAAATCTAATATTTTCACATTATATGAATTTTAAGAAGCTACTTTAACTCTTAAATCACATATTTAGCTGTTTATTTCAGTCATTTTAGCTTGATTTAACCTGGGTTTTTTTGGGTTTTTTTGCATTTATCGATTAGTCTTTACACTTTTTTCTCTTTTTTTTTTTTTTACCTGCAGCAGGGGATGTTCAGAGCTTACACCTGATCTGGTTCATGTTCTGCTCACATTTAAATCCGTTTATTGTGCTTTTTTTTTTACCTGTAGGTGCTGTATCTGCAGCCTTTTTCCTGTAACACCTCACTCACATGGATGATCAGGCTCCTAAACCTGCTAGGGGGAGCTGTCCCTACCCTCATCTTTGTGATTTTTGTTCCTGTTTTTTCTTCCTCACTTTCCTTCCATTGAAGGAAATGAACATTAAAAAAAAAAAAAAAAAAAAAAAAAACAATAACAGCACTTGTAAACATTTCCAAATAAAAACACACTCGGCTGCAGTGAATTTATTCGTGCAGCTCAATAAGGAGCAGAATGAAGCTTTTGTGTGTGCTTTTTGTTTTTGTGCGCACACTTTTGTGTTGCTTTGTGGCAGTGTTACAACGCCGCTGATGTATTGATGGGTTATTTGTGCTGAGCAGCCCTGAAGGCATTCAGTCCTCCAATAGAATGTGTGTGTATGTGTGTGTTGTGTTTATATGCCGAGGCCCTATCAAGCCTGCAGCAAATAGAAGACAGCAGGCAACCTCCCGCAGATGAGAGCAGGTGTGTGTGTGTGTGTGTGTGTGTGTGTGTGTGTGTGTTAGGTGGCCCCGTGGTCCCATGAGGCCTCGGGACCCGGGCTGCTGCAGACATTTATTAACAGGGCAGATTAATAGCACTAGAGGAAAACATGTTCACAAACATGATAAATATTAATAATAATCAATATTGAGTTACATTTGCCAAATTGAGTTGCAAACATCACCCAGGGGGGAGGGAAAGGGGGGAGGGAAGGAAGGAGAGTGGGTCTGTATAGATTAGGCACCGAAACATAAAAGTGACAAATAGGAAGAAGCAAAAAAGAAAAAAAAAGAATAATTGTATGAAGAGAAGATGGAAATATGGAAGCACGGACCACAAACCTGAGTCACAGATAGATATAAATATAAAAAAGAAGAAAAAAAAGCTGAATTTATGTATAATTAATTAAATTTAAAACACACTATTTCTTAACCCTTTATGGTTCACTCATAGAAATTCTAACATTCAGCCTTAGTGTGTTCCTGGAGCAACGAACAAGAATGCGTTACTTTCAAAGTTAAGGTCAATGAGGTTACCATTTTTGGTTCCTTATCCATAAATGAAAAAAAAGGAAAAAATACAAGAAAAACACATGTAACATAAAAGGAAGATGTATTTTCTAAATTTTGACCAACATAAGTGCTGGTCCAGACCCCTGTCCACATCCGCATGATCCCTTTGAACATCATTCATTACATTAGTACCATTACTTCATTACATTAGTACCATTACTTCATTACATTAGTACCATTACTTCATTATATTAGTAGCATTACTTCATTACATTAGTACCATTACTTCATTACATTAGTAGTATTACTTCATGGTACCTAAAAAGCAGGTACACTCACAGAAACATGGTGCGGTATGTGAGGACACAGCGGGAAACTAAATTATTTTTAATTTAGTACGAGATAGAGGGTAATATATGATAATAATAAATATGTCTGTAAATAAACACCATATTTACGTTTATTGTCATGTTTATAGAATGACTCATGCGATCTCACAATAATAAATAAACAAATTATCGTATTTGTGATTTAATGGAAAAACCGACTTTACGCACTTCTGTTTTTCCAACATTTAGTAAATCTCGGTAAAGTTTGCGCATAAGCCTAATGGAAAAGCGATTAATATGGAGAAATGAATCAAACTGATCGACCAACGCAGTTATTTTACCATCGTTTTCAACTCTACATCGTTAAAATGTTAAAAGTTAAGGTGAAATGATGTCCCAGATAATAAGGAAAAACATTTTCCACTATCACACTGCACACTGTTCAGTTTTTATATCTTTTTTTTTTTTTGTGGCCCTACACCCACTTCTGGTGCAGCTTCATTTAGCAGGCCACTGGGGAGGCCAGACAGCCAGCTCAGGGAGCACCAAAGCAGACAGTGTGCAGAACAAACCCATCCATTCTTATTAAATAGGGGAGGAGAGAGCGCTACACTGCGTTTCTATTTGTGTCTACGAAGGTGGAAGGAGAGAAGAGAGCTGGGTTGGACCTCTCATGTTGTTGTTTGGTCTGGGCTTGTGTCTTCGTCTGCACAATTTTTTGTCAAAACCTCTTAAATGTCTCTTTTCTGAGACGGGATGGAGCTGGAGAACACCTTCTACACCTTTAACATTAGGAAACAGAAGTCTGTGGATGTTTACGGTGGATGTAATGTCATATCGCTTAGCTTGACAGCACAAATCTGGATGAAAATCACAAAATTTTGATTTAAAAAAAGTGTGTTGTGTGTTGCGTTCAAGTGCTTTTGGTATTGTGGTGAAATGAAAAACGGCTGACGCACAATTTATCATCACCTGCTTTTACTGTTTTGGACGCGTTAATAAATCTGCAACAGCACTTTTTTTTGTAATTTTTTTTTTGTGTGTGTGCTGTAAATGTGTTAAATCATCAGCTAACAGCAGGAGAACATTCATAAAAACATTGTTTATGATTTGTGATGAATCCCTGGTTGTTCTCCACCAAGTTTTTATCTCATGAATCAAGTATTTTCCAGTTCTCCAGTGGAAAAGACAACATGAGGGGCCGTTCATGTCCAATTTTCGAGTTCGGAAATAGTACTTATCAGAATTCCCATAACACCTGAAGGCAGCATGAAACAGCAACTTATAGGAATACCTGACTGAAATTAGAGGATTTTTAATTTTTTTTTTTTTTTTTATTTGAGATTTTTATTAAATAAAATAAAAGCCATAGTAGATGAATTAACATGCCCAAAACTGTAGTAACAGGTGATGATAAAATACGTGTCAATCATTTTTTATTTTGCTACAACAACAAAAGCACTTGAATGCATCACACAAGTGGAAAAGATCATCTTCCCAACAGCACATGAAGGCAGCATAAGTGTCTCACTTTTTGTCAAAGCCTCGAAAACGTCTCTTTTCTGAGCCGGTTCCAGAGGCTGGGTGGAGCTTTAACACTTTTGACACGTTTTACACAATGAAACACAAATCTCTGGATGTTTACGGTGGATATCACTTGATTTGACGGGTATGACTGGATTTTTTTTCCCTCAGTTGTTGTTTTGTTTGTGTCCACATGTGAATGCGGTTCATGTACACATATCTGGATGAAAATCTCAACATTTTTTATAAAAATATATATCATACATTCCTATACATTATAGTTGAAGTCCAGAGACCCTTCAACTTTCAATAAGACTCAAATAAAATTCAAAAATCACTTGATTCTACAAAAACTATCACAGATTTCATGCATTAACTGGTCTCATTCTGCATCTTTTGCCACTGTTCTCTTCTGTCCAACTTCTGTTTTCCTTCATCAGTGACTCTCCACTCTCCTATGACCCCATCACCACCCTCCACCTCCTCCTCCCCCTCCTCCTGCCCGGTCTCGTGCCGGCCTAGCCAGGCAATGCTAACACTTTTGTCAGGGTGATTAATAGCACACTGGATTGTCGTTAATTCACTGGCTAATGACTGGAGGGAGCAGGCGAGAAGAAGAGAGGAGCAGAGCGGAGCGAGGCTGCACAGTAATAGACTGATGTATGGGTGGAGGCTGCTTCCAGTGGCAGAGGTGAATATCATCACCCCCCCTCCTCCACTCAACACCCAACTACACAATAACACATCATCAAATACACATCAGCTACTGTAGCGTGTGTGGACGTGAGTACAAGGCGTCACTCAAGTGAAGTTATGGGTAAAATTTACATAAAAATATACTGACTATTTAGCTTATATATTAGCAGCATAAGTCATCACTAAGCATCTCTTAATTACTTATTCTGTATAATTACATTCTAGACCATTAATTCAGTCACTTTTTCGTCAGTTTTCTCTGTTCTGATAAAATAACCTTTAAATTTATTTTGACTTTTAATGAAAATCCACATGATCAGGAAATAGAACATAGGAAAATACATAGATTTGACTAAAAATGCAAAATGCAGAGGATGATATTATTTTAAAAAATGGTGATAAATATCTTGGGAAAGATTAAATGTAAAGAAAAATTCACTTGGAAGTCACCACACACTACTAACTAAACGTTTTACTTCGATAAATTTAGTGTTGGGACAGTCTTTTGTTTTTTTTTTGTTTTGTTTTTTAATTTTATTTTATTTTTCGGTCCAATACAAATATATGGACTATTTAGCTTATATATTAGCATCATAAGTCATTACTAAGTATCTATGCATGACTTGCTCTGTATATTTACATTCTAGACCAGTAATTCAGGCACTTTTTCATCACTTTTCGCTGTTCTGACATAACAACCTTTAAATTTACTTTGAGTTTTAATGAAAATCCACATGATCAGGAAATAAAATATAGGAAAATACATGGATTTGACTAAAACTGTAAAATGCAGATGATATTATTTTAAAAATGGTGATAAATATCTTGGGAAAAGTTAAATATTTAGAAAAATTCACTAGTCGTTGGTCTTGAAGGGTAAATGTTTTACCTAGATAAACTTAGTGCTGCTTTTTTCCATTCTATAAAGCCCATATTGAACATAAATTATTCTGATATTTTCCATACTTATATGCACTTTTATAACCAGGTGAAATCTAGAACTTATTTTTCGTATGTGACCTGGGTGATGGGAAGTACAGACATTTTTACAACAAATCAAGACATAATAAACCAACGCCTTTCATACACTACAAATAAATAAAAATCTGGATATATATACAGTAAAAGACTATTATAATTAGAATAAAAGTTCAGTAATGACTTCGATGCTGTAATTAGAAGGTTATTGGGGGAAAATAATGCATAATAAGATATTAATAAATGGTTTATACTGATGAATTAAATACAAATATGCTATTAATGTGCACATGCTACGAAGAAAAAATAATCCATGGTGAATAAGTGCACCTTGAAAAGTCAAAATATGCTTGTGAAACCATCAAACTTTGCTGCTCATCTCCACAAAACAGATGATTTCCCACAGGTTATGTTCCAAACACACCTGGACTGAACAGGTCTACATGAATCCAACCAATGGAAACCCTTCCTCCCTTCTAACTCTGTGCATGCTTTGCCCTGAGTTTCACCTCTCAGGCAGAAAGTGGAAAAAGCTACACACTCATCAAGAAACGTCCTGAAACCAGCAAAACCCAAAGGGAAATGATGAAATACAGCCAGAGGACGGTGCCTCTGCAGGCATCACCACATACTTCAACTGAGTCAGAAAGGAGGTTTCAGAGTGACGTCTGCATTTACTTCGAACCAAAATCACACATTTGTGACTTCAATAGTGAAATGAAGTTTCAGTGCATGTCCTGTCACCTTTGTATCTCATTCTAATTGTAACTTCAGGCATCATAAATGTTTTGAAGCAGTGCTGCACAAATTAATAGCAGTTTTCCGGTCCTTTTATGCTAAAATGTTAGATATTTTATTTGATATTGCAGTAAATTGGGCGGCTGTGGCTCAGTTGGTAGAGCGGGTCGTCCCATGACTGAAGGGTTGGTGGTTTGACTCCGACTGCCCACATGCCCAAGTGTCCTTGAGCAAGGCACTGAACCCTAAATTGCTCCCAGTAAGGTCTAGCAGCACCTTGCATGACAGCAGCCGCCCACTGGTGTGTGAATGGGTGGATGTGAGGCTTTGGAGAGCGTTTTGGGCATCATGAAGGTGTAGAAACTGTGCTCTATAACTGAAGTCCATTTACTAGTAAAATTACAGGAGTTACATTTTGCTTCTTTAACCCCTTGACGCCAATTGTCACGAATTGGCACCAACCCCACCCGCTCCAAAATGCAGCCAAATTACTATCTACTTGAAAGAAAAAACACAAGTCCAAAATTTTTTCCCACAATTGGAAATCGATTCAGGCGTTAAGGGCTTAAATTAAATTCTATGCATTTTGAAACCTTTCCCTGTGGTCTCTATAAACTGTAAATAGAGGAGTTAGTGTAGCGCCACTTTGGGCTGCTCGATTATAGAAAAAAAAAAAAAAAATCAATATCCTGATTATTTTGGTCCATATTGAAATCACGATTATTCAAATGATTAATTTTGAGTTTCACATGCATTTATTCAGCATTTCTCTGTCAAAAAACACTTTGTTATTGATTCTTTATGCAAAACATTCAAATTGAAAAGAAATTTTGCCTACAAATATGTACTTTACAGCTGTTTTGCAGTGGAATGGAATGTATTACACATGCACATCTCTCAGAAATTGTGTAAAGAAAAACGGAAAATAAATTGTTTCGACTTGATTATATGAGTTTTGAGATTGTTTGACAACAAAATTGAAATTGTGATCAAAATTGGATTCATTGCACAGCCCTAGCACCACCTCATATCCATAGAAAAAACTGAAAAGTTCAAACAAATGAATGAGCTCAGACACTCAGTCCATGACCATCAGGAAGAAAGATGACGACTCAGGTCTCAGAGAAGCTTTTCAACAGTAGAAGGGCTAGAGTCGTCACAAATGGCACCGTTCAGGGTTGAGAAGGGGTGTGAAAATGACCAGCAGCTACAAAATGAGGCGGTACCAGACATCCAAGAAAGCCTGGTCAGTGGAACATCCCCTTCCAGACTCCACACCCAAGACCTTCAGGAAGGAAGTCGCACTGCCCAGGAATGGATTCAGCTTTGGGACGAGAAGATATGATGATGACTCAAAAAACATTTATCTGTCTATGAAACAATAATGACTAATGTTATAATATAGTTTTATATTAAGGGATAAATATCATTACGTTGGTTTGTTTGGTTTAAATTGTTATATTTACTTCTAAAACGGCTCAGAGATGGTTTTTTACTTCATTCCTCTTAAGATTTCTTTTTTTTATCTTTGACTCTGATTTTAAATGATCTCCTTCAAATTTCGAACATATTCTTCCTGCTCTGACTGTAAATAACTTCCTACCACAACTCACTATTTACTTTTTTCACATCTCACTGAGGAAGAAAAATCTCCCATTAAACTTTAAGAAAATATTGATGTTTATAAACTATATGGACAAAAATATTGGGACACCTCCAGTGGCGGATTTAGCAAATTGGGGGCCCAAGGCAAAAGTATGTATGGGGCCCCCCCTCATATGATTAAAAGTGTGAGGATGTAAATTAAAGTAAAGGTCACTGGACAGAAGAAAAATAACGTTCCCTTGAAACACTTCTTTACTCCAACGTGAAGATGGTTTCTACTGAGTGTCTTTATCTTTCGCTCTGGACATGTTATGGACTAGTCTAGCTCATTCTGAAAGTAGGGGGTGTGTGTAGGGACAGATAACCATGAACTGGCATTTTAGCTACGATAATGTTTCAACATATTTTTTAAGAATTCTAATCATTTTGACTTTGTTTTTCCAAAGTTTTTTTTAAAAATTTGTATGATTATTATTATTATTAGTAGTATTCTTATTCTTATTCATTCATTCATTCATCTTCTATACCCGCTTTATCCTCACTAGGGTCACGTCGCATGGAGCCTATCCCAGTTGCTGAGGGCGAAGGCGGGGTACACCCTGGACAAGTCGCCAGTTTATCGCAGGGCTGACATATAGAGACAGACAATCACTCTCACATTCACACCTATGGGCAATTTAGATTAGCCGATTAAC
>JAQQZY010000027.1:4463743-4478393 GCA_030068375.1 Ostorhinchus rueppellii | reverse complement strand
TATTCATTTTAGACACATTTAATCTATATAACGTATATTATTATGGACGGAGGCAGAAAAGCCAGGTTCAGATTACTGCACAAAGAGAGAATTCGATTTTCATTCAGGATCTGCACAGTCAGTCCAACTGGATTTACAAGGATGAAAATGAACAAACAAGATCTGAAACTATGAAAGAACTGCAGCATCTGAAACTGACCACAGTGAACGTTTGACACATAAACAGTACCACAGTGCTTCAGTTTCAGTTTGTCGTGTCTTTTATGGATGTGATCGTCTCTGTCAACTCAACAGATTTTTTATTAACAAGTTTTTATTTCATGTTTTCTTTTATCAAATACAACAAATTTCAGGCGTCCCCAAGGTTGAAAAACACTGCATTAAACTGAGTTAAACTGGTAGCACGTTACATGGTAAGCACCAGACGTTCATCAATTTTTTTAAAAATCAATATTCTTTTTCTCAACTCACCATATATTTTTTTATTCGTAAGTTTTTTTGTTTTTGTTTTTTTTTAATTGTAAGAAATTTCAGGTGAACCCAATGACATAAAACACTGGTTTACATGGATTACTGAGATTTCTGGACATCTTTATCCCCATATGCATGTTAAAGCTCAGTGATTCATTTGTTTTGAGCAGAAAAAAAAAATCAAACCTCTTGTGTACAAGGAACTAATATCAGAGCAGATACATTTATAAATAAATATGATCAAGACAAAATCATTTCCACGTACACTAGTAATAACAAAAATTCAATACCTACTGCTCAAGAAGGACCTCAGTTACTCATTACTATGTTTCATTTATAAAAATGCGTGTGATGCTTGGAACAAAAACCAGGAAACTCATCGAATATTCCCTCAACTGTTGAATTCCTTTGACTGCACCGACTGAACATGAGGTAACTTTGGCTTACACAGGGCTTAACGCTATTAAATGCCAACATTGTGCTGCAGATTTGGCTTATCCACCTTATTGCTGGCAATGGAGACGACAGTGACAGGAATCCTATTCACTCTAGGCTTGAACAGGTCAGCGTTTCAATGCACTCTCATCGAACCTGCTAATTGTATTTAATTCTTTCAGAACTGAGACAAATCTCTATTTCATCACTCAAGAAGGGAGACGCTGTTGTTGCAACTGTTGTTTCCACCTCGGTCAGTTTATCTTTGGGTAACTGGATTTTTTTATTTTTTTTTCAGAAACAAAAGAACAATTAGTGGTCAATTGGTTTTTGTTTTGAAAGAGAGGAATTAAAACTGAACTTCAAGGTGTTTTTTTCTTTTTCAGTGTCAAAACAGACAAGCCAAAAAAAAAAAAGGATTGATTTTCATTGTCGCTTTCTAATAACAAAAAAGAAAATTCCAACCTGACACAAATGGAAAAACAGACCTGCGCAGACCTCCGCCAAGGTAGTGTTTGTACTTTCCTCCACTAGATGGTGCTGAATGACCTCATATGCAGATCAGTGCCTTCATGCCCTCTCTCCCAATGATAAAGAATCCTTTAAAAGATTCCTGGATCCAGACGGTGATCTGGATCGCCACCAAAATCTAATCTGTAGGATACCCCATTTCTGACAATCTCTGAAAATTTCATGAAAATCCGTCCATAACTTTTTGAGTTATCTTGCTAACAGACAGACAGACAGACAGACAAACCATCCGCGATGGAAATATAACCTCCCTGGCGGAGGTAAAAAGCCTAAATGTTGTCATTTTCAAGGAAAGAGCGCCAATTCCATGGAGGTCAGAAAGATTCATAAAAATTATGGGTTTGTACGAATCTTCCAGTTCATACGAAATCTGGAGTTTATCTGTGGAGGGAGTCCAATGTCCTACGACGTCCAGATTTCATACGAACTAGAAGATTCATACAAACTCATCATTTTTAAGAATCTTTGTGACCTCGATGGCATTAGTGCTCTGTTCTTAAAAATGACAACATCCGTGTTTTTGATCTGTTTTTCCCATTTCTGCCAGGAAGGAACATTCTGTTATTTTTTGTTGTTAGAAGGAGAAAATGAAAATTCATCTTTTTTTTTTTTGTCTGTTTTGAGACTGAACAAGAAAAAACACCTTAAAGTTCATTTTAATTCCTCTGTTTTAAAATGACAATCAATTTACCACACGAAGATTCTTAAAAATGATGGGTTTGTACCAATCTTCTCGTTCGTACAAAATCTGGACATCATAAAACATCTGGACTCCTTCCATAATTGAACTCCAGATTTAGTACCAACTGGAAGATTTGTACAAATCCATCATTTTTAGGTCTCTTTTAGAACTTGATGGCATTAGCGCTCTTTTCTTGAAAACAACATTAGGTCTCAGAAAATGAAAAAAAGCGGTTTTTGTTATTTTTTTTCTCCCATTTTCTGTCAGGTAGTAACTTTTTTTGTCATTAGAAAGAGAAAACGAAAATCAGTCAGTTTTTTTTAAAACATCATTTATCTGTTTTGACACCAAAACAGACAAACGCCTTGAATTTAAATTTTAATTCTTGTATTTTTAAACGAAAATCAATTAACCACAAGTTTTTCTTTAGATTCTGGAAAGAAAATCAAATGAAAAAAAAAGATACACTAATTACATCTGTGTTGCATAACTTGGCTGACGAAAATGCAATAAAATCTATACATGCAGCCGTATCCCATCTTTGAGTGTTTTTATTTTCCATCAGTAGCCATTTTTAAAAACAGATTAAAAATATACCTTTTTCAACAGCGTTGTGTTTATTGGTCATTGCACCCATTTTTTTAAAAAAATGACTTTCCCCCCTTTTTTGTGTTATATAGCTGTTGTGAAGTGAAATGTGTTCCATAATAAAGTTGAACTTAAGTATTTATCCAAGGTTCAATCATTTGTAGATACGTTACAGTAAAAATGTGACAAAATATCAAAACAATGCAAAACATTTCAAGTAAAAGCTGAGGAATAATGAGTGTAAAGTTAATAGAAAAGATACAGTTCCAATAAAACTTGTGCAAATAACTTTAAAATTAGCATATTTAGCTTTGGTCTGGTGTTTTATACTGTATGTGCATTAAGCTACGTGCCATTTCAGATTCCTGTCACGTCTCTCATCCCGTAACAGCGTGATAAGCTTAACAGCATTTCACCACAAGACACGTTCTTAAATTAGAGCGGTAAGTAGGCCAAACATTGAACTAGTGCCATTTATTTATCCATTCAGTCATTGATTTATCTATTCATGATCTGCATCTATTATTAAAAATCTGAAGGTTAGACAAGAACAAAGCCAGCTCAGGTCAAGGTGGATGATCTGATGAATAGTCACAGAGGAAGACATGACAGTCTCACCTTTGAACTATGAATGATGAAGCCTAATGAAGATTACCTGTGTTTATTTAGTAGGTGGAGGCTTGCATTTCTCTAATAGTGACAGGATGGTGCAATGCCCTTTTCAACTCCAGTGTTTTGTTGCGTATTCTCGGAAAGGTGTACTCTAAAACAAAGAGGGATTTCAAGGCAAAAATGAAAACAACCAAAGTCTAAAGACGTGGAATGGTTTTCTGATAGATGGTAGACGCTCAGTTGACCCAGTGTAACACAAACGCATCACAGTTTAGTCAGTGCATTCATTAGGAAGTACATTTTCTTTTATGCACGTCCGGAATAGACATAAAACCACAACAACCACCAGTTTGTCTGTCTCCAGCTTCACCACAAAGTAACATCAGACGCATATAATGGAAAGTAACTGACTTTTTGGAGCCAGACGTGACCATATTTGGAAAAAGGGGGCGGAGCTACAAGAGCTTGACAGATTAAAGTTGAGCAAGTGCTAAATGTTATCTTACTGACTTCTTTAACAAGCTAATTTATCAAGTATTGCACAACAAAGTCCCTTTACAGTCTTATTAGTGTAATCTATTTGACACAACTGCAGTGGAGGTGTTTGTTGGGGGAAAAAAAAAAGTTTTATAAAATGAAACAACTCCAAAAGTCCAATTATCACAGTGGACGTCAAAGTCTTATTCACCCTGAAATCATAGTAATGGAGGAAAATTTAAGATCATTTATTAGAGGTTCCAAAAAGCAATTCACATTTTAAAGCCAGAAGTGATATTATCTGGACAATGAGATCATGCTAAATGCTAGCTTACTGACTTGATAAAACTCCCTCAACTACTGGATTATGAAGTAATTTTACAGCCAATTTTCCAACTACAGTGAAAAAAATATGTTTTATTAAATAAATTAACACTCTGAAAGTACAAAAGAACTGTCCTATGGGCCTGATATAGTAACCATCAAACTCTTATTTACCCAAAGGTTGTGATAATGGGAAAAAATGAACAAATGGAACAGAAGATCACTTATTAGAAGTTCCAAATAAAACAAATAAGACTAGAAATAGTCCTGGAAAACCTTATTGATTTAAGATATCCATTGTAATTACTGAATTTATTTGTAACTGCATTTTTTTTTTTTAAAGAATAGTACACTAATAAAACCAGAACTCCCTGTGGTTTGTCGCTCAAATGTGAAGAAATCCGTCTACAGATCCAGTGATTTACTAAAAAAAAAAAAAGAAAAAAGAAACCACTCCAAAAGTACAACTATCATGGACGTCAAGGTCTTTTTCATCCTGAGATCATAGTAAATGACGAATGATGAAAAGATGGACCACAAGATCATTTATTAGAGGTTCCAAAAAGCAATTAACATTCTGGAGCCACAAGTGACCCTATTTGGACAGTAGGGGCGGAGTTACAAGAGCCTAAATTCTAGATGCTAGCTTAGTGACTTGATAAAACTGTAAATTCCATCGTCTGTTGGATAATAAAGTAATTTTACTGCCAATTTTCCAGCTGCAGTGAAAAAATTCATTCATTCATCTTCTATACCCGATACCCGCTTTATCCTCACTAGGGTCACAGGGGTCGCATGGAGCCTATCCCAGCTACTTAGGGCGAAGGCGGGGTACACCCTGGACAAGTCGCCAGTTCATCGCAGGACTGACATATAGAGACAGACAGCAGTGAAAAAAAATGTTTTATTAAAGAAAGCAAGACCCTGAAAGTGCAAAAAAAAAAAAAAAAACTGTCCTAGGGGCCTGATATAGTAAACATCAAATCTTATTTACCCAAAGATTGTAACATTGGAAAAAAACAAAACAAATGGAGCACAAGATCATTTATTAGAGGCTCCAAATAAAACAAATAAGACTGGAAATAGTCCTGGAAAACCATATTGACTCAGGAGATCCCTTGTAATTAGTGCATTTATTTGGAATTGTGTTATTTTTAAAGAACACAACACTTATAAAACCTGAACTCCCTGTGGTTTGAACCAAAAGTCCAACCGTCTCACTGGCCATCAAACTCTTATTTGCCCGTGTGTGTGTTTGCCGTCTTGAAATGGTCTTCGTTTGCTGACCAGTGGCTTACCCGGGCGCACACATCGACTCAAACACAACGCTTACATGGCTCCAAATCTCCACACAATGGTCCAGCCAAACATTGGTTCCACGCCGAATAAATAGCCGCTGCTTCAGTTCATAAACTCTGGGTTCAGAGGTCGAGCTATGTCAAGTAGGGTGCTGAATGAGACACCATGGGATAAAAGCAGGACAGAGAAAGGGATTTAGATGAGGAGGTGGGTGGGGGCGCTTATAGAATACCCCCGACATCTCCTTTTCTCCGGTCCACCCGTCGAGTCTCAAATGCCACTCTACCGTTGGCCCCATTGTGTGTCCGTCTCAAAGAGCTTGTCTTCAATTAGCCTGATAAGAGGCGAGGGGACGAGGGTGGGGCCAAATTGGGAGGTTACCTGGGCAGCCACTAATCGCTTTGATGCCATTGGGCCCTTGGAGGTTTTTGTCTTTTTTGCCCCCTGTGTGGATGCTAAATTTGAGAGTGCAATTTATCTAGTGGTCGGGGCAAAAGACAGTTTCTGGAGGCAGCAGGCTTCACTTTTGTCGTTTTAATCACATCGGTTGGACGTCGTAAGAGACACAACGGGCAAACAGATGCCCGGAGGATCAAAACGGTGATGCCGGTCGATAAAATATGGGGAAAAAAAGCGGATGGATTGACAAGTCTCGTACCTCATTAAATCTATTCTGCGTGTGTTGCACCTCGCTCAGATCTTAATGGTGATTCCTCCATCATCTGTCATCATGGCTTCCAGCAAAGCTTAGAGAAGCAGGGGCCTCTTTCTCCTCCACCCCCTGTCCTTTCACCCCCCCCATTTCTCTCCTTTTACAATCCGTTTGCTGAATGAAAGTTAATTTTCTAGCATGTGGTTTATGGTGCCAGGGCGAACAGCCTTTCATTGCGCTACCTTTGTTCAATAGAGTCGGTAGGCTGGTAGGTAGGGTATAATCAGAGCTAAGAGAGGTAGGGGACGTGGAGCAAAAAGAGAGAAGATAAAAGAGGAAAAAGTGTAAAAGCAAAAGTTATTACCAGCGGTGTCTGCTGATTGCATTCGGCAGGGGACGGGAAATGAGCAGCCAATGAAGCGTCTAAACTCTGGGCTGTGAGATCGGAAAAAGGTGGAAGACAGAGATGAGGCACAGACGCTTTAGGTGGAGAAGGAACCTGGTATCATGGAATATACAGCCAAGAAAACAGATATAAGACAGACGTTTGAGTAGATTTTGGAGTCACTATTTGATCATTTTACATTTTATTTCTTCTGTATCTTGAGGGAAAATCTCATAAACAGTGTCTGTTAGAACACAGGTGTCAAACATGCGGCCCCGGGGCCAAATCTGATCCACCAAAGGGTCCAGTTCGGCCCTTGGGACAAATTTGTGAAATGCAAAAATTACATTAAGATAAGAACAATCCTTTTAGTTCAGGTTCCACATTCAGACCAATTTAATCTCCAGTGGGTCAGATCAGTACAATATGATCATAATAACATCTAAATAATGACAACTCCAAAATTTTCTCTTTGTAAATATAAACATTTTCATTTATTGACACTAAAAAAAGTCTAATTTTGCAAAAAAAAAATTAGAATAAACCCAACAAATATGAACAATCTGAAATGCCTTAAGAGAAGACAGTACAATTTTACCAATATTTTGCCTGTTATGAAATGTTTTGTGTATTTGTAGATCCACTGTGATCTATAAGTTATAATATACATGTGTAAATGATAAACTGAGACAGATTATTAAAATTACACTTATTTTTTCAGCTTGTTCATGTTATTCACATTGTTTGAAAGGATAGCTTGTAGATGTAAACTTTTTATAACAAATTAAATTTTTTTTGCTCTAAAACAGAGAAAAGGTTGGATTTGGCAGTATTTATATATTCTTGTTATTATTTTACAAGTTCGACCCACTTCTGATCAAATTTAGCTGAATGTGACCCCTGAACTAAAATCAGTTTGACTCCCCTGTGTTGGAGCATTTGAGTTAAACATTTTATTCATGATTACTTTTTTCCTCATAAAAAAGGAAAGCAACAAAAAGTGTTGTCTGTGATTCAGATTTATATTCCACTCTGTATTTATTCTTAGTTAAAGTTGGTCTAATGTTAGTACGGGAAGATAATAACAGAAAATAAAACACAATAAAATGATTTTTTTTTTTTAAAAATAGTAATAAAAAGAACATCTTTTTTTTCTCTTTGTCTACTATGTTTTATTTTATTTACACATTTTTCCTCTTTTCAGTAATGATGTTAATTGCCTGTTATAGAAAAAAGATGGCAAAGTTAAAAAAAAGAAGAAGAAAAATGAAAATGAGAGCAAGAGGAAGAAATAAAAGAATGATTTGTAAATGTTATGAAGAAGCTTGGCATCATGGGAATGTCTTCTTTCTTGTCGCTGATGAAAATCTATCATGTGACTCCAGAAATCTACTGTCTGTCATTTGATTTTAATGAAATAGCTTCAAGTGACATTAAATGTTAATGTTAGTCAAGAGAATATGACACTATTGACAGGAGGTGAAATGAAGCAGGCTGAAGTACATTTTCTCCATTCAAACCTCGCTGGAAACATTAGGTTTAAGTTAAGTGCACATGCCAACAGTCTGTATCACATAAACTGGGTTGTTTTAAGATATTTAAATATAAAAAACCTACCAACTGTAGCTTTAAGTGCTTTATATTAGAGGAGCTTTATGTCCACGATTCATGTCATTATTTGGCTCTAAATGTATTATTGAATATTCACTTTGAAAGTTGAGTTTTATTTCTTCCAGCGCCCTGTGTTTGGCATTAGAATACAGTTCCTTTTGCTCGTCTGGTGTTTTTCCCTGCCTCCAGTCCTCACCTGTTGATGAAATAAGCTGTTGTGACAATCCAACAGCACTGTCTGCCAGTATCTTGTCAATGTGTTATCAGTGTGAGGCCCGATTTGGCAAGGCCACGGCCGCCACAGCTGTAACCTCTCACACACCCTCCAACACAGACCCACAAGAAATCCTGAACACGAGTCCCTGACCTGCAGCACATGGCCCCGCTCGACCGGTGGAACACAAACGCATCACAGTTTAATTAGTGAGTTCATTAGGAAGTACATTTTCAGAATAAACTTAGAAAACAACAGTTCCCACTAATCTGTCTGCAGCTACGACACAAAGAAAGTGGGCATATAAATGATAAGGGAACACAAGTGAGCCAGAAGTGACCTTATTTGGAAAAAAGGGGGCGGAGCTGATGGGTTAGAGTTGAGCCAATACTAAACGTTATCTTACTGACTTGATAAAACTGTAAAAATCATCAAGAATTGCACAACAAAGTCATTACCCAGACTTGTTATTGTAGTCTATTCCACAACTGCAGTGGAGCTGAAAATATAATGAAAAATAAAATAAAAATATTTAAATTAACCCATTTCAAAATCTGTCACAGTGGACATCAAAGCCTTATTCACCCTTTGATCATAGTAATGGAGGAAAAATAAAAAGGTTGACCACAAGATCAAATATGAAGTGTTCCAAAACACAACTCACTGTTTGCAGCCAGAAGTCACCTTATTTGGACAACGGGGGTGGAGCTACAAGAGCCTACTGGATCAGAGTTGAGCTGATGCTAAATGCTAGCTTATTGACTTAATAAAACTGTAAACATCATCATGTGTTGGGTAACAAAGTATTTTTACAGCCAATTTTACAGCTGTCTCTCTAGAAAAATGTGTTTTATTAAAAAAAGCAACACTCCCGAAGTACAACTGTGATAACGCTCTGTCAATCAAGGCCCAATGAAGTGGTCATCAAACTCTTATTCACCCAAAAATCATAATAATGGAGAAAAATTTACAAATGAACTTAAGATCATGTATTAGAAGTTCCACATAAAACAAATTAAACTGAAAATATGTTAAACCCTATTGATTTAGGATATCCATTGAAATAAGTGCATTCATTTGGAATTGCATTTTTTTTAAAAGAATAAAACCAGAACTCCCGGTGGTTTGTTGCTCAAAAGCACAGAACTCCATCCACAGCTTAAATGAAACAAAAGTCCAACTGTCACAGTGGACATCAGAGTCTTATTCACCCTGAGATCAAAGCGCTGGAGGAAAAACTAAAAGGTGGACCACAAGACCATTTAGTAGCTGTTCCAAAAAGAAATGGACTGTTTGGAGCCGGAAATGACCATATTTGGACAATGGGGGCGGAGCTACACAAGCCTGATGGATTAGACTTTGGATGCTTTGGATAACAAAGTAATTTTGCAGCCAATAATGGAATTATAATGGGGGGGGGGGTGTACAAATGGACCACAGAAGTTCCAAATAAAATCAATGTTAGCGTTCATTGAAAATATTCATTGAAATTAGTGCATTCATTTGGAACTGCATATTTTAAAAGAATAAAACACTTATAAAAACAGAACTCCTGGTGGTTTGTCACTCAAAAGTGCAGAAATCCATCCACGGCTCCACCACAAAGAAAGCTGCCTCGCACTAATAACGGAAAGCAATTAGCTTAGCTGTTTGCTAATACAGGTACGGAATGTGCTAAGCCAGAGTGTGTGCGTGTGTGTGTGTGTGTGTGTGTTATATGGCAGAGCAGGGATCTACAGGCATTATGTGCGTCCTGCCTAATCACTGTCATATGGAAGGGATTGGACTGACCACTGCCACGCAACGGGCCACACCACAACACATCTGTCACCAACTAGGTCGCCTGTGTGTGCTTGTGTGTGCGTCTGTGTTTGTGTTCCAGCGATTGGCGTTACATTTCAGGTATGTAGCAGATTGACAGTGAGTAAACAGGTAAAGGATCAGTGTTTAGTTCAAGGACACCGACTGGCCATGTGGCTATTGATAGGCATGAATATAATACAGATCATCTTCCAGTTATCTCACTATCACTGTAACCTAGGTGTACAAACAAGTCTGTGTGTGTGTGGATGTGGTGAGCAGCGCTAAATCCTGCCTATTTTTACAACGCCGGCAGAAGTTGGACCCAGTTAAATGGCTAAATGACACTGATGACAGACACAGAAACATCCAGGTCCAAAACAACACAATCCAATGATGATGTTAGTGCAGGAGAAGAAATCTGGGACTGATGGAGACCGATATTCTCCCGTTTGGGCCCTGTGTCAGTAAAGATGTACAGATGGAAGTGGAACTTGCTACAAATTTGCAGTGAATAGTGGAGACAATCAAGTTGGTTGAAGAATGTGAATTAATAGAATCCATTTTTCTTTTCCTATATGATGGTGGCAATAATATCACCAAAGTCCTTTGAGGTTTATTGTTACCAAGAATGTATTATATTCCAATAACTACTTCATGAATCCTGTAGACTTGGTATTAGTATTTGATATATTATTAGCACAAATACTATGAACTACTTTTACTCTGTACTTTCAGAGTAATCATACTCTAAAATCCCTTTCAGGCTCCAAGTGTTTTCATCCGAAACAGTGTAAAAGACTGAATTCAATGAAGAATAAATTAATTTTCTCCTATGAGTACCTTAAGAATTTGGTATTTTTCTTATTAGTACTACATAAAGTATTAACACACACACTATGAACTACTTTTACTGGGTACTTTTGAGTGATCATACTCTAAAAATCCCTTCCAGGCTCCAAGTGTTTTCATCCGAAACAGTGTAAAAGGCTGAATTCAATGAAGAATAAATTAATTTTTCCCAATAAGTACCTCATGAATTTAGTATTTTTGTATTAGTACTTCTTATACTATCAGCACAAACACTATGAACTACTTTTACTTGGTACTTTTGAGTGATCATACTCTAAACTCACTTCTAGGCTCCAAGTGTTATCATTTGAAATACTGTTAAAAACTAAATTCACTGAATAATAAGTACCTCATGAATTTGGTATTTTTGTATTAGTACTTCATATACTATCAGCACAAATACTATGAACTTCTTTTACTTAATACTTTTGGAGTAATCCCTTCCAGGCTGCAAGTGTTTTTGTCTGAAATAGTGTGAAAGCATAAATTCAATGAAGAATAAATTGATTTTTTCCAATAAGTACTTTAAGAATTTAGTATTTTTGGTATTGGTACTTCATATACTATCAGCACAAACATTATGAACTACTTTTACTGAGTACTTTTGTAGTACTCATACTCTAAAATCCCTTCCAGGCTATAAAAGTGTTTTTATTCATGTATTATCTGGTATTACTGTGTATTTGTTTTGTGATGTTTCAGTGACGCTGCTTCCTGAAACGTTCTAAATCTGCACAGTCGTGTCAGTCATAAAGGGGCGTCTTCACACTAATCTTGAATTTTATATTTGGAGCCGTCGAGGTCCAAAACTCCTGCGAGGCAACGGGTCGAATGTGTTAGCATGACAGAGCCAGAAGCCCATCTGTAAGCGCTTAACATGATGGATCCAGTCCTCCAACCGCACAGCGAGCCGCTCGAGAGGGACAGAGATATAGAGGGACGGAGAGAAGATTGAGGTCATGAGAAAAAAGACAGATGACAGAGGACAACCCAGCCCAGGGAGGAGAGGTTAGCAAATCCGAGAGGCCTGTATATTTTCATAATGCCCTTCCCTTCTAAATAAAGAGCCATGTATTTAAAGATCATCTATCAATCACAAGTGAACATGTATTTGTTATACTGCGACGCACCAGGGTGATTATTACGCAGCAGATAACTGAGACTACAACTAAAGCACTTAAATAATAATAAAAACACCAGTGAATCTCAATGGACACAACAATAAGTGAAAAGAATCCGCTCAGTTTTCCTTGAGTTTCTCTGTCATTTTTGCTTCACAATACATGTTTTTAAAAGGGAATTGCTCAACATGTGACCTTCAATAAACAATGGTTTTGTACATCACGTCACCCATTCTTCCACCGTACTTTCTCCATCTTCAATAAATCAAGGGTTTCCTCATAACCTTCACATCAAAACTAAGTGAAAACTAGTCAAAATAGAACAAAAACTGTTCACACGCTCATGAAACTGGAAGACAAAAGTAAAGTAAAACAAAAAAAAACAACAACTGGACAACATTCTGGCATTGTTAAGCATAAACTCCTGCAAAACAGGCAGCGGTGACTCATATTGGTAACTGACATATGGGTCTGATCATCCATCCGAGTATTGTTTGCATATCCCAGTAATGTTCCTGCTCATTTGCATCTATAGTAATATTATCTATCAATTATTGAATTAATTAATATAAGGTATTAATTCACTTTTTCATTATTACGATTTCCTACCTTGATTAACCTCTTGTTCACCCTTAATGGCAACAATAAGTGTGATGCCATTAGTTCCATATTGACTGTTTAGAGCCAGAAGTGACCATATTTGGACAAAGGGGGCAGGGCTACAGACATCTATTAATAAAAAGTTTTTGTTTTTTTTTTTACCTTTCTCATTATTGCGATTTTCTACCTCATCCTAATCCATAATGGCAACAAGAAGTGTGATACTCATTGAATCTATTAGTTCCATGTTGACTGTTTAGAGTCAGAAGTGACCATATTTGGACAAAGGGGGCAGGGTTACAGACACCTATTAATAAGGTATGAATTCACTTTTTCATTATTACTATTTCCTACCTTAATTATCCTCGTTAACTCTTAATGGTAACAAGAAGTGTGAAGTCCTTAGTTTCATATTGACTGTTTAGAGCCTGAAGTGACCATATTTGGACAAAGGGGGCAGGGCTACAGACACCTGTTAATATAAGGTATTTAACTTTTTCATTATTGCTATTTCCTACCAAACCCTAACCCGTAACGACAACAAAGAGTGTGATGTCACTCATTGAATCCATTAGTTCCTTTTAGACTGTTTGGACCGAGAAGTGACCATTCTGGACAAAGGGGCGGGGCTACAGACATCTGAGGGATTAAAGGTGAGTTAATGCTAAATACTAGTCAACAGACTTGGTGAAACTGTAAACTTCATCACACAACAAAGTGATTTTACAGTCTTGTTGGTGCAAAATGTTTGACAACTGCAGAACCGACAGAAAAAATGTGTTTTTTTTCACTGAACTGACCAAAAGTTTAACAGGTCTGAAAAACAAGACCCAACATCAAACTCTTTTTTGCCCTGAGATCGTTATAATAGTGGAAAAATTAAAAGCTGGACCACCAAGTAATTTATTATAGGTTACAAATAAATCAGATGAGACTGGAGGGAGTCCTAGAGAAAACATTTTTGATACAGAATTTTTAAGGGAGGTCCATCAGAAGGTCTTTTCGGAGCTAACCCCAGTGGTCATCAACTGTATTACAACCTTCAGGTACTTCCCCATCAGCTTCATTTTCCAGCCCAGGTCTTTGCTCATTGGTCGGTGCTGTGCAGACATGTCTCTGTCACCTCTGACCCCACATACCCAAACATTGTTCAGGGCTGCATTTGTCCCCAACCACCAGCACTAAACTCCCAGTCCCTTTGGCCAGCACTGTTTCCTCTTCTGAAAACGAGCCATCACCCCCCTCCCGCACCCACTGCCCCCCCCCCAACATCCGGCAGAACATGAGGCCCTGCACCAGCCACCGAGCAGCCCGTTCTTTATTGTGCCTTCTTCCTGCTGTACTTCTGTTCTGACCCCCTGTTGTGGTCCTCCCTCTGCCATCTACCCCCCACCCGCCTCTTCATCCTCGCCCCCTCCCTCCACCGATCCCTGTTTCGTGCTAATTAATTTAATCCTGTAAGCAGGTGTAAGCCCAGTCATTAAGTGGCGCCAAGTCACAGAAAACGGGGGGGTTGAAGGGAAGGGGATGTATTGTGAAAGCACGGAGAGAGTGGGCATAAACAATAAATGTGGAAATTGGTAGCAAAGTGGTAAAATCCTGTTTTTTATACAAGGGGCAAAGGCAGAACGGTGGAGAAGGTAAAGGAATGAAAAAGAGGAGAGAAACGTTTTCACTTTCTCTAAGGAGAGTGGTCGAATGAAGGGGCATTCACTGAATGTTATATCGATATCTTTCTCTCACCATCTATTTCTCTCGCTTTCTCTCTTCAATCTCTTTGTGCCTCTTCCCGGAGATAGCCCAAATGGGCGTAGAGTGAAAGAGAAGGGAAGAAAGGGGTGAAAAATGGGGACGCAGGGCTTGTTTTTCTCCCCCGGCCAAACAGAGCAGGACTATGGGCCCGAGTCTGCACAAGTTCTTTTTATTTGCCAACCACCCTTTCTCTGTCTATCTCTTTTCGTGGGACCAGGGGGGGTCTGAATTGAATCTATTTTGG
>JAQQZY010000027.1:4424582-4435520 GCA_030068375.1 Ostorhinchus rueppellii | reverse complement strand
GTAGCTGGGATAGGCTCCATGCGACCCCCGTGACCCTAGTGAGGATAAAGCGGGTATAGAAGATGAATGAATGATATGCTGACATCAGCACATGCATAGACATGACAACATCAGCTGGATCGAAGCCAAAATAAGCTACAATGTGTGGGGGGCGGAGTTTGTTGTACCAGGAACCAGTTATTTGCAGTGAGAGTAAGAAAAATATTTTAGAAATTTAGAGGTAGAACATTTTAAATCATAGTCATGGATAAAAAGTAAAAACCATCTGTGAGGCATTTTGGAAACAAAGATAACAATTCAAACCAAACTAACCAATGCAATGATATTCATCCCATAATATAAAACTATTTTCTAATATTAGTCATTATTGTTTTGTATCCCAGACTCCTGTTAGAAAAGAAACACCTGAATCCAACGTGTCCACATACTTTTGTCCACATAGTGTGTATTTAAAGTTAAATGCCATCTGAGACAGTCTGATGTGTAAATAAACACCTAAGAGCGTTCCAGCCAAACTAAACCCATTTTCAAAGCTCTACAAACACCGTCGGACCAACGGTGACACCAGTCGTTCTTCTCTTCAGAGGAAACCACTCATTTAATACGTCACCACGAGTCACGACCACCAGATCCTGCTAAAATGAGCGAGCCACTCCAGCCCTCGCCTCTGCACACTGACCAGAGAAGGGCATAAATTGGCCTCTTTAGAGTAAAAGAGTCATCCAAAAAAACCAATAAGCTCAGAGCAGCACCCCGACAGCACTGAAAATAAATACGCTGTCTTTTTCTTCTTTTTTCCCCCCATTCCCGCTCTACTTACAGCTTCATCACCTCATGAGCGACCTGTGAAAACAATTCTATTCATCTACTTTCATCAGGTATCCTCTCCATCTCTGCAGCTTCTATTCCACTGACATCTTTAAGATCGACAGTCAAACTTCATCATCAGGTTCAGATTCGGATGGAGTCGAAAATGAAATATCAGAAGGATTTGGGCATTTCTGTCCATATTATACAGTTAAGGTATGTTTATGATCATCAACGCACAAAATCTGTCTTGTAGATCAATAAGATGGTAAACATAATAAAAAATAAATAAATAAATAAATAAATAAATAAATAATAATCCGAACTGTATCATATAAAACGTTGATTAGATTAACTTTATTGATCTGCATTGAGTGATTGGAAATTCACTTTTTTCATCAGCTTGAAAGAAAAAGACGGAAAGAAAGAAAGAAAGACAGAAAGATAGACAAAGATATAAAAACAGAAATAGAGGAATAAAGACAGAAATGGAGAAAGAAAGAGAAAGAAAGAATTCAGACTGAGGTAGATTGATATAAATACATATAATAGTAATCGTTTCTTTTTTCT
This sequence comes from Ostorhinchus rueppellii, assembly GCA_030068375.1. Classification (NCBI taxonomy): domain Eukaryota; kingdom Metazoa; phylum Chordata; class Actinopteri; order Kurtiformes; family Apogonidae; genus Ostorhinchus; species Ostorhinchus rueppellii. The sequence goes on along the minus strand of JAQQZY010000027.1, from coordinate 4,434,143 downwards.
TTAACCTGTTTTCACTCGTCATCTTTTAATCCAACACGTGACTCTGCTCTAGTTTTAGAGCTTTTACTGTTTTTACTGTTTTATTGTTTTTATGGTTTAATTGTCATGTTTTTATGAACAGTGAACAGCCCTTTGTTTCTCCGGTGGTTGTTCTTAAAGTGTTTTATAAATAAAGTTGAGTTGAGTGTTTTGGTGGCATATTTTGTTGAGAAAGTCTGTTTCTCTTCAGTTTTTTTTTTCTATTCTCATATCATAACTTCTGCAAATCAACATGATCAATCAATTACATACAGGAAAATACCTGAATTTTACTGAAATATGCAACATGAAGATACTACATAAATGTAGATAAAGGTCCAGTTTATAGAGAAATCCCATCATTTCGACATTAGTTATTCTGGTAAAAACATGAATGAAATTATTTTTGATCCCATTTCTGTTGCTTCATCATTTACAAATATGATGTTTGTGCATTTAGAAGATATTTTTAGAGCCAAGAAGTCACAGTTTGTGGTAAAGATAGTAAGATAATGCGTTAAACAGCTCAATGGGCCGCATCTTTTATTAATATGTTTCACCTCAGAGATAAATGAAACAACAAATGATCGATAATCATTAATATTTATATCATACTCATATACTGATACTGATTTTTATTGGACCTTGGCATGAAATATAGTGAAGTGGCTATTTTAAAAGCAAAATGGGGAAAAACTACTTAAAATGACCCAAAAATTAAAAAAAAGGAAATGTAATAAGTAATTAATGTTTAAAAGGAAGGATATTTAGCTTTTTTTAATGGAATTCTTCCTTTTCCAACATGTCCCTGTGGTCTCCACAAACTGTAAATGCTCTGCTTGAGTCTGAATTCTTCACTCGTTCCACTCCTCAGGTCCATCGTCAACATTATTTCTGAGTAATGACACCAAATGCACATGAGACACTTCAGGCCCCGCCCCCTCCAGGTTATTGGCTGTGCTGCTCTGTCCCGTTCAACCAACAACTGAACATTTTAGGTAATGGGCTCAAAGTTTGGTCGTATTTTCAGTTTTTACTACAACCGCTGCTGCTGATAAACAATTATGTCACACTGAGAAATTTTCATAGGAAGTTTGGACCTTATATGTGCAAATTTTGTGATGTAACTAGTTATAAAACATTACAAATTAAGCAGGAACTCAAACAGGTTGTAGAAATCCACTTGATTTTTGCTGGAATGAATCTAAAGATAGTTGATCAGCAGCTGGAGGGTTCAGATTCAAACTGTCTGAACTATTAGGGTCCAAATACACAAAGAAAGGAAGCACAGACTAAGAAAAGTGCATTTCGATAAATAATAATGAATCTTTGGTGCTGGTTTTCACTTATTTGCGTCGACACAAACCACATAAATAGTTCGATCATCATCTTAAACAAAAGGACTGTGTCGAACACGAGGCGCTGTCCATTCCTTTGTCCTCAGATGCTTTTCACACACTGTGACCGTAAGCGTTGAAAGCGGAGATGAGCCGCCGCCGCCACCGTCACTGTCACGGACACCACGCTGGCTCGTCGCTTCGCATCCCTGCATTGTCCCCCGCTACACCTGACACTGGCCCTTCCACCTGCGGCGAGAGCGTGTGCGATCTGATCTTGAATACAAAGAAGCTATGAAGAGCGGAGGAAGTGATCAAAGTGTCAACCAGAAGCTCCGATACCGAAAACCCCGCCGTGCCCCCTGCTCAGATACACCATCGGCACGGCAACGGAACGCAGATACCCCCCCCCCCCCACCACCACCACCAGGCTTTGATGTTTGTTTAACAGAGGAGTCCAGCTTTAGTCGTACAGTTACGTCCTCATTCATACTTCATGAGATGCACTTTAAAATGATTTCATGACTTTCACTGTTGTGACTTTAACCAAGGTTTCAGTCGTTTTTTCTTTGTTTATTTGATGAGAACAATGTGCATTAACTTATGGAAATACTCTGAAATCCTACATTTCAACCTTAGTGTGTTATTGGAGGACAAAAGACGTTATGACTGGTAAAATCTTTTTTAAAAAATGTCATTGTTATGAAGAAAATCAAGGTTAATAAAGTTACCATATTTGGTTCCTTATCCAGAAAGTGGTAAAAAAAAGAAAAAAAAAACAAACAAATAAATTTAAAAAAAAAATGGAGGCACTTCTAGAGAAGACAAATGAGTGTGAAAAGTTTGCAAAACTTATTAGATCATATTTTTCTAGAACTGTCCACAGTGGTGGATTGAATATAGTTTTTAACAAACGCGTTGATGTTTTTGTTTCTTTAAAATAAAAAATAAACAAGGTCAGAAGGTTTTTATTTTGTCATTTCTCAGTATTATTACAAAAGAAATGAGACAGGAGACGCTTTTCCATTGGGTTTATGCACAATATTTACTAAATGTCGAAAAAACATTAGTGTGTAATGTCAGTTTTTCCATTAAATCACAAACGTGATGATTTGTTTATTTATTATCATGAGATGACATGTGAAGTTATTCCATGAACATGGCAACGAACAGGAATATGGTGTTTATTTACAGATATATTCATTTTTGTTATATATTACCCTCTATATGGTACTAAATTATAAACTTATTCAGTTTCCTGGTGTGTCCTCACATACCGCACCATGTTTCTGTTCAAACTCTTCTTCTCTTGTTGTAACGTCCGTCCACATCCATTTTTTTAATCACATGACTTTATTTGCGAAAAAAGGTCTTTCCATTGCAGTTTTGCGTAATATACCAATTTCACAGCGCCCAAAAAACCACCTCTTGCCAGCACAAAAACTTTTAATTGAAAAACAAGAGTTTTGGCAAAAATGTAATTTTTCCATTAGATACATTTTTATGCACAAGTTATATTGGTGATATTTGAGGGTTAATGGAAAAGTGTCGAGTGTACTCCTTGCCTAAAAGCAGTGTAAAATCAGGCATAATGAATAAATAGGAAATCACTTACAATACGCAAAAATAAATTAAAATATTAAAAGTAACAGTAACTCTGAATCAAATAAAGTAAAATAATTGACAGGTTTCAGTGCAGTTGTACCTTCTAGTGACTGTTTAGTGACACAGTACTCCACATGCAGTTTGGACTCTGAATGGGTCCAAACGCACTGTTTTGCATTGCACTGTTTCTATGAATGCAAATTATACATTCTGACATGTTTGCATGTTCAACTACATATAGAAATTGCAAATTAGCACCAGCTACAACACGCATCAGTTTTCAGGCTCATCTTGAACTGCGTTAAATGCATTATCCTTATAATTCACCAACTCAGTGACCGATTCTAGACATTCTCTCCATTCCTGCAGACACCTCAGTCCACCTATCATTTGTTCTTTTCATATTTTAACTGAGAATCCACAAATGGAAAATGAAAAAAATGACTTGTTATTTCATACAAATCAATAATAAATTTTTTTTTTTTGATTGTACGCACAAATAAAAAATTTGAAATAAGCAAATATACAATCAAGTCCTTACTCCTGTGTGTGTCATGTGACTAAAAGAGACAGAAAAGAAAACATGGAATGTCTAAAAGCACTGTTTTTGTCAGTACAATGACACAGATACTGATGGAAGAACTGAAGTGATTTTGGTTTTTATCAAGAAAACATGTTAAATGGATAGATATCAGCTCTGAAATCAAACTACTAGGCGTTATTTTTGTTGCTCTCATTATATTTGCCCAAACAAATGCACCTTTAGTTGGTCCAGGCATTAAAATGAACAAGAAATTGAAGAAAACAAAGGTGGAATAATCATTTTTTCTGTGACTGTATGTTGTAAATGAGTGTGTTTGACCATTTTCCAGCTTTTTTTCTTAGGTCTTTCAAGATCTACCAAAAATTTATAATTCATTCAGTGCATGTTATAATACTACCTCTAAATAAAATAAATATAACTTATGAACTAAAAATAAAATTTATGAAGTGTAACATCTCTGGGGTCAGAAACTGTTGGAATTTTAGGGAAAATTCAGCTCCATCTACACAGGAAGTCATTCTTATAGATTAGGAGTAAAACAGTAACACAACAGCTGTCATAAAAAGTCATCGTTCCTCCTGAATACATGCTTAACCCTTAAAACCCAGCCTAGAATGATCTGCATTGATTTTTTTTTCTTATTTTGACTCTAAAAAGGTTAGAAAATATGCTGTGAGTGAGACTGTTTGCCCATTTTCCAGCTTTTTTCCCCATATCTTTCAAAATCGAGCACTCGTTTATAATTCAGTGATTGTTAAAATACTGTTAAAACGGCTTCGACTCCTGCTTCTAGTACAGGCATGGTTGAAATTACCGTAATGACCCAATGAAACCTAGAAAGTGCAACGTCTCAGGTGTCAGAAACTGTTGGAATTTTTCCAGTTGCATAAACAGTCAATGCCTTTATTGTCATTAAACATATGTACAATGAAATTAAACTTACAACTCTCCTGTGGTGCATAGTGCAAAACAGTTTAAAAGAACAAAAATGTAAATATAGATACAGAAAAACAAACAAACAAGCATGTCAATGAACCAAGAAACAGTATAATAGTATTATTTTATTTATTAGTATTAACAGTATCATAATTTTTATTATTTTTATATTATTTTTTACTTATTATTATTATAGTAAGTAGTACTATAGCTTTATGACATTTATTTTTTCATTTTATTTTATTCTTATTATTTTATTCTTAATATTGTAGTATTATTATTATTATTATTTTCTATATTATTATTTTTTATTATTTTATTCTTATTATAGTAAACAGTATTACAGTAAAATAAACAAGTACTGATACAAAATGCACAGATCTCAGCTTTTATTTCATGTAAGTTTCTTATTTGGTCCATTATTATTTACAATTTGTCATAACAACAACATGTTAAGCCTTACAAACTGCACTGAGGGTAAAAAAAACAAAAAGTACCGATGCGATTCCTTACATCAGAACAAAAGGAAATGTAGAAAAAAGCTGAAAACATAGATGGATGAGTCCATTTATCGCTTCTCCTCCGTGTGATATTGGTTTCAAAGGTGCACTTGTAAATAAAAGACACAGGTTAGAGCATGTGGACCTCCGTCTTAACTGTGTGTGTGTGTGTGTGTGTGTCTTGGCAAACCCAGATGGCAGGCGGGCGGGTGGGCAAAGGGGGAAGGTGGGCCAAGCGGACAGGAAGCGGTGAAGCAGAGTTCTTGTTACGAGGATCAGACGGCGGGACGACCTGCACTCAAAGCTACCGCCGCTACCGTACTCAAGGTGTGGGTTACACTTCTGCACACAGGGGACGCACACACACACACACACACACACAGATTCTTGTATATGTACTTCCCAGAGGATACCTGTGTGCGCCCGGTAGGAAGCTAATTTACATGCAAAGGCAAATGCGCAAACACGTGCACACGTATTCGCACACACACGCACACACACACACACACACACACAGCCTCGTCTTTAACCAAGCAGATCCACTTAAAAGGCCTCGTATCAATTGTCAACGGCCATGTTTAGTTGTTTAGGCCCCTTCTCTGCACTGATGAGGACCAGACCATGGAAAAGGCAGCCACCCATTAGCCACATGTTGCTTCTAATAGTGACCCAATAAAATGCCATTCCACACTGTCACCGAGAGTTCATGTGGGAGGGGGGGGGGGGGTGAAAAGGAAAGGGAAAACAGGAAGAGGGGACACAGACAATCAGCCAAGAATTAAGTCCTCAGCTCTTTATCCAAATAATAATTCCAGACTTTTGTTTTTTTTTTAAACTGCGATTTTTTTCCCCCTCCCCAGACTTTGACTTTACGTGCTTTTCATACGTCTGTCTACTTTTATGGTTGTGATTGTACCTGTCGTGTGTAGTAGAAAAGGGGAATAGGTTAAAATAGCTACGAACAACTGACTTTCACAATCAGTAACAGAAAGTAGGAGTTTTTTTAAAAATGAGGCCTATTTTTAGATAAAGTGCACAATAGATAACTGAGTGGACCCGACTGCAGACTTACTGGGATGATAACTGAAGGGACTGGTATTCTGAAACCACAGTGTATTATTGTCCTGGCCTTGGACTTATTTCACCTGGAAAGAGTTATAATGCAATAACATATCCTGTACAACGAAACTGATGGGACTGTGTTGTGTTTTTTTTTTTTTTTTAAACAAAGTTTTCTTATTTTTGTGTTGTTTTTATTTCATTCTTGTTTTTCGTTTCTTTGTTTTGTAAACATTTGATGGTCACATTTTTATTGATATATTTTATAATGCTATGCTGTTGTAAGACCGGAAAATGTTTAATTTGGTGAAAAGAAAGAAAAACCAATAAAAAGTGAGTTATAAAACATTTTAAAAAAAGGAAAAAAAAGAGGAAATGTATGAATGCATGATGCAATATTCCTCCCCACAGACATCAGACTTTATCCAACTGAACTTTATTTGTAAAGCACTTTAAGCAGGTTCATTTTGTCTAATTATACTCAATGTACTCTGTGGTTTCTTTTTTCAGACAAGGTAAAGTTATGAAATTATTATTATCATGAACTGAACATAAACCCAGTGTGTCCATCCACTGTCATTGATCCAACTCCATGGGTTTTACTGGTGAATCAATGTTGTAGAAGATGACGGTGTTTCCATGGTAACTACAGAGCCTCTGAACGTCCAAATGTGTCATATCTGATGACCATGAAAAGACGAGTAACTGTAGTTTATACCAATTATTGACATGGATTAGTTTCTATTGTGAGTTGTATGTTATTGTTAGGATTAGTGCCTCAAAAGCTGAAAAAAAATTATAGATCAGTTGATGTTTAAGGCCTTTACTAAGTGATTTATGACTGATTTATGTCTCCTCCTGTATTTAAGTCACTGATCATATAGATGTTCATAAAATCTGAGTAAATTCAAACGTTATTATATCAAAACTGGGAAAACTGAAGAAAAAGTGACTTTTTTAGTAAAATATATCATTAACTGAACATAAACCCACTGTCATTGATCCAACTCCATGAGTTTTACTGATGAATCAATGTTGTAGAAGATGACGGTGTTTCCATGGTAACTACAGAGACTCTGAACATCCAAATGGGTCATATCTGATGATCATGAAAGTAAGTTTGTTCTCTATATTTAACCTATCTTAAGATATTTTTCAACATTTATCATAATAATATCCTCTGTATTTTGCATTTTTAGGTGAAAATCATGTATTTTCCAATTTTTAATTCACTGATCATGTATATGTTGATAAAATATCAGATTAAAGTTATGTTTTATTATATCAGAAACAGAGTAAACTGGGGAAAGGACTTTTACAGCAAAATATATCAACAACTGATCATAAAACAAACATCTCCCTCCACTGTCATTGATCCAACTCCATCATGGGTTTTACTTGTGAATAATGTTGTAGAAGATGATGGTGTTTCCACGGTAACTACGTCCAAACGGCTCATATCTGATGACCATGAAAAGATGAATAACTGTATTTAACACCAATTATTTACATGCATTGATAAGTTAAGTAGATGAACAGGTATTAAACAGATTAGATCAGTAGGTGGATGTTTGCGTCTTTATGTGTTAAGACTTCCAGACAAAATTACAGACTTTTCAAGGTCTGCAAAACGCCGTACTTTTTAAGACTTTCAAACACTCTACGTAGATGTGAGAGTGTCGAAAAAAAGACGAGGAGGGGAAGAGGGAAGCGCGTGGGCCTGCTGCTAATTTCCCGCCCTGAGTGCAGTAATCTGAGGGGAAGATTAAGGTGAAGGAGTTATTCTTGAGTATTTTATTAAGAGGTGCTTTAGGCGCTGGAAGAAGGGGCTTTAGCACTCCTCCAGCAGCGTGCCATACAATACAAGACAAACATTTGCTGTTATTTCACCAAAGTACTCTCAGATGTGCTGGGTCGGGGCCTTGCCTTTTGCTGCGGAGGAACTTGGCATCAAAGTTCCCCGCAGTTCTACGAAAACAAAAATCTGCCCCTTCTTTTCCGCAAGGTTTCTGCCCCGAGCCCGTGTCCGGCAGATAAATAGCGAGGTGTCAAAAGAGAGGACGTCCAACCCCACACCTAGTTTTAATTAAAATTGGAAGAGAGCGCGGCGCACGTAAAAGACAAAGAGGCCACGAATCAGTTTCTCTTGTTACAGAAAATACAGAGTTCTGTGACGTTCTTCATATCTGATAGAGCCAAGGTGTTAACCTGAGAATCTAAATACTCAGATTAACGTTATTTAATGCAACTTTATCCTCATAATGTGCCAAAGGTTTTATCGGGAAATATGCCGGAACAGGTTTTCTTCTGGTTTTTTTTTTAGTATTATAGCCATTATTAACTTCAACACAATGATAAAAAAAATAAATCAATACAATAACTATGTGTTTATGCAGTGATATAGTCCTACTTTTTCACATCTCAGACACATATTGAACTGTTTTGATCACTTACATCTGACTGATTTGACACAATAAATAATATAACAAGGTATTAAATTCACTATATACATGGGTTTACATTCCAGCTCCAGCAAATACAGATATTTCCATCTGAAATTCACAAATAATTAATGACATTTTGTTGCTAATGCTGGAATTTTACTTCAGTGGGATTTTTCATGCAACATGGTTCATTTTATTTATTGCATCCTAGTTCAAATATTGTAATTAAAATGGGATTATTTGTGCTCTTGTTGTGCAAAATAAGAGGGAAATTGTGTCTTTTGTTTGTTTTGCTTCATTTACTGCGATAAACTTCAGAAAAAAATTCATTAAAAGCACCAGATTTTTTTTTTAAAGTTTTATAGTGATAATGACCTAAAACAAAGTGATAAATAAATAAATAAATACAATAATTATATGTTTATGTGGTGATATATTCCTACTTTATCACATATTGAACTCTTTTATGAAGTAAATCTGACTGAAACTTTAGTTATTGAACATGAAAATATGTTTTTTTCTGTATAATTAACCTTTCTTAAGAGATTTATCACCATTTATCACAATCATATCCTATGTATTTAGCCCTTTTAGGTGAAAATCATGCATTTTTCTATTTTTATTTCATTCATCATGTAGATGTTCATAAAATATCAGATTAAATTGTGTTTTATTATTTCAGAAACAGTGAAAACTGAAGAAAAAGTGACTTTTATAACAAAATCTATCATTAACTGAACATATACCCAGTGTGTCCATCCACTGTCATTGATCCGACCATGGGTTTTACTGGTGAATCAGTGTTGTAGAGGATGACGGTGTTTCCATGGTAACTATAGAGCCTTTATACTATATTTTAAACTAGTTATTTACATGTATTAGTTCCTATCATGAGTAGTATGTTATTAGGATTAGTGCCTCAAAAGCATCAAAAATTATAGATCAGTTGATGCTTAAGGGCTTTACTAAGTGATTTATGACGATTTATTATAACATCTTGTAAATTTCGCATTTTTCAATAAGAATCATGTATTCTAGTAAGCTTTACACCGATCATATCGGCTATATCGGATCAGCCAATATTTGGCATTTTTTGAAATGTTCGTGATCGGCCGTCA
>JAQQZY010000027.1:4405442-4424482 GCA_030068375.1 Ostorhinchus rueppellii | reverse complement strand
TTTTTGAATCTTCACGACAGCAACATCCATGGGCGACACAAACAAACATGTCGGAGGTGTGGAGGTTTTTCAAAGTGATAGAAACAGACATAGCACAAGCTATCTGTAATATATGCAACACTACAGTACCTCGCGGGGGAACATCGGCAAAAAATTTCAACACAACTAATTTAATCAGGCACTTGGAAAAGACACACGGAGGAGCATGTGGAGTTCAAGAAACGCAGCGAGGAGAAAAAAAAAAAGAAAAGCAAACTCCAAAGCGGATGCTAAAGCAAACAGCTTTAGACAGTGCTCATGCGTATAGTCGGACAGAAGTATATAAGTACATAAACAAGTCACTTAAATATTGCTCGTCACGTGATTGGATCGGTGATCAGTTATCGGTTTATTTAAACTCACTGATCAGTGATCGGCACAAAAATCGTGATCGTGTAAAGCCTATCTTCTCCTGTATTTAATTTACTGATCATGTATATGTTCAGAAAAATCTCAGAGTAAATTCAAAAGTTTATATCAAAACTGAAGAAAAAGTGACTTTTTCAGCAAAATATATAATTAAATGAACTTAAACCCACTGTCATTGATCCAACTCCATGGGTTTTACTGACAAATCAATGATGTAGAAGATGACGGTGTTGCCATGGTAACTACGGAGCTTCTGAGCGTCCAAATGGGTCATATCTGATGACCATTAAAAGATGAGAAACTGTATTTGACACTAATTATTTACATGCCTTGACAGAATTAGTGGATCAACAGGTATCAGACAGGTTAGATCAGCAGATGGTTCTGGTCTCCGGTGTCTGTTCGGACCTTTATGGGTTAAGTCTGGGTCAAATCCAGCAGCCTCACCCACCTGCAGCTTTTGTTTGCTTTGTCGCTGCTTCACTTCTAAAACACTTACTTGTCTTGGGTGCTGCTAAAAAAACAACACGTCTTTGTTGGTGTGTGTGTGGACATGTGGTCCCACCAGTGAACGTTTTACTGCATACAGTGCATCTTCTGCCCCCCCTCCCGCCTTCCTTAACCGACATGAAGGTCCCTGAGTGCAAACATTTGTCTGGAATACCATCTTCCCAATTAAAACGTCTTAATTGACATGTCTGAAAAACCTCAGGAACTCAGAGTGGAACGGTCAGCGCGGACAGACGAAAACCACAGAAGAGACCGTTTCAACCACTCATAAAACACAATTCAGAAACCGGATCTTCCTCTTTCCCTTTCTGTACTAGAAAGAGAGGATGTGGCTAGACTTGATGAGGAGAGAGGTGGAGAGTGACGGATGGGAAGCGTCTTCTCAAACCATATAGAAAACTAAATGTCACATCTTTGGCTTTCGAGACTGATTAAAACATGTGGTTGAGCTTTTTCGGATGGCGTCTGCTGCGACAATTTAAAGCAAAACTAAAAAAGAAAATTTGTGTTTTATTTATGCTGACAAAAAATAAAGAAAAATCCAAATATCACCAGTTTTTTTGCTCTATTGAACAATTTTTAACCCTTAGGTTCACTCTGGCATTTCTGTCAATTTTTCTGGTTTTTTTTTCGGGGGGGGGGGGGGGGTTATATCAAATTAATTCTATGCGAAATTGGTATGTTACACAAAACTGCAATGAAAATACCTTTTTTTTGTAAGTAGAGTCATGTGAATAAGAGAGACGGATGTGGACATGTAACAACAAGAGAAGAAGAAGAGTTTTTAAAAGAAACGTGGTGTGGTATGTGAGGACACACCAGGAAACTGAATTTTTTTGTAAAATTTAGTACGGAATAGAGTAATACATAATAATAATAATTATATCTGTAAATCAACACGATATTTACAATCGTCGCCATGTTTATGGAATGACTTCTCGTGTTACCTCGCGATAAATAAACAAATCATCGTATTTGTGATTTACTGCAAAAAACTGACGTTACGCACTTCTGTTTTTTTCAACATTTAGTAAATATCGGTAAAGTTTTGCGCATAAGCCTAATGGAAAAGCCAGTAGTGTTGTTGAAGATGACAGTGTTTCCATGGTAACTACAGAGCTTCTGAACGTCTAAATGAGTCATATCTGATGACCATGAAAAGATGAAAAACTATTTTACACCAATTATTTAACCCCTTGATGCCGATTGTCGCATATTCGCATCAAACCACCTCCCTGCTCCAAAATGTAACCAAAATACTGCCTCCTTGAAAGAAAAATCGCAGATCCTAATTGTTTTTCGATTCAGGTGTTAGGGGTTAAATGTCTTACTGGATCAACAGGTATTAAACAGTTTATATCAGTCGATGGTTTTGGTCGATGGTGGATGTTTGGGTCTTAAAAAAAAAAAAATGAGCCAAAAAATTTGCCTATTTAAAGCTTAAATTTTTGACACTGATGTTCATGTCGACCCCAAAGTAAAAAGTATCTGAAGGTGGAATTTCACTCAGATGAAACAGTGAGACGGACGAGAGCGAAGCAGCCCAGTTCATGACATCATCATCCATGTCCTATAGGTGATGATGTGTGAACTGCACAGGAAAAGGCAGCTGTGGCTGGGAAAGGGCAGCGACTGGGAGATAGTTGGGATGGGAGTTGAGTAAAAGCGAACTCAAACTAAGAAAATGACTGAAAAAAAAAAAAAAAACTAGCGACGGCTGTTAAAGGCTTCGGTTTGGCACAAGTCATTAAACTCCGATACTTTTAGCTTCAATGGGAGACACAGAAAAGTCCCAGAAAAGATTTTATTATGCAATTTCTGTGGCAGTAACAAAAGATGTAGTCATGAAGTCGCGTGGGATCATGGGAGTCGGTGCTGAAAACCTATATGATGTGACTCAAGTTTGGAGACCAGGTCATTTACGGAGTTTTATGCACATTATGGTTCGGAATGTACATGTTCTGTCCTTTCACTCTAATTAAATAACCTTGGAGGTAATGATACGATGCCAGTGACAGGGGAAAAAAAGTCAAACATGAATAAAATTACATACGAGTGCTTCTGTGAAACTGGGTTCATTTAAGTATGTGGCACTTTTCCAGTTTTTTTAGATCCCCCCAAAAAAGAGAAATTTAGACATATTTCCCCTTAGGATGTACCTACTGATGACCTCAGATAAATACAAAAATATATACTCTTGCTCTGAGCCATCCCAAAATTATTGCATTTTTAATAACATATCAAGGCCCAAAATTGGACATGAAAAGCAAGTGTCAGTGATTTAGATCAGAAAACATGGCTGGTCTTACATAAACTGTAAAAAACACTGTGTTCAATTTGATGATCCAAGTGGTTTTTCTGATCCAGACATGTGGGTTTTTCAAGAATTTCAGTCTCAGTCCAGGTTTCATGTGTAACCCATCGTGTCCACTGGTGTTACATGCAGAACCTGGCCATTTAAACACAAATAAATCACCAATGATTTCGCAACAGTGGTTTTTATGAAACACTCTGCCTTGGATGATTAGTTCAATATCCAAAACGTACCTGTGAGAGAATAAAGAGATATTAAAAGACAGAAGCATGTACTTTTCATGTCCTTTTTACTGCGTTACATACAGATTTTTGTATAAAAATCATACAAATATATATAAACTAGACTCAAAGTGATTCCAAACTTGCTTGTTGACATTTGTCTGCATCTGGTTTGAATATTTTGCCCCATGTCCTGTTTTTGGTGAAATGGATTTTTTAAGGCTATGGGCAGTATATTTTGATTTCCCACATAATGAAAGCAGATATCCTGAAATCCCTTTATAATTTTTTTTTATATGCTGTGTATGAGCAAAATAAAAAAAAAATAAAAATCTTGCATCTGCTTTATCATATATTCAGATCTATCTACCAAAAATGTATGCAAATTGTGCATATTTAATGAGATTATGCCTAATTTGCATAATTAAACATCCAAATTTCAAAAACTTGTAATACTTTTTTTTCCATACTTGTGTAAGTAATGAACTGAGGAAGTTTCATGGTGATATCTATGAATTTAATATTTGACCCCATTCACCTGGAGTGTCTCGTCTGAACCCGGATCCAGTAAAAACATTAAAAACTGTCTGAATCATTTCTAAAGCTTAGCGGGACGTTGTCTGTCGTATGCAGAATCCTGTTGGTTAACCGGGCTAATCCCACTCTTTCAACCCACAGCTGAACTCTGCCACACTGGTGTAACTGGTCTGGGCGTGTGCGGCTCCCAGTACCACCCATGATGGCATCTGCCTGTGTGTGAAGAGTCGATGCAGGATGTGCACAAACTACACACTGGAGCAAAGAAAATAGACACAGTTACACTTTTAACATCATGTTTACGTTAAACTATGAGCTAGCTCCTTTAAATTCACCCATAACTCATTCTATAATACATGAGTCTGTCAAATAATGTAATATGGGATGCATGAACCTGAGCTGAACGCAGATTACACTACTAAAGCAGCCTTAACCTTTTATCAGAGGAGTGACTATTTTTGGTCATTTCCACATACATTACAAGGCAAGTTCCAGTGACTCAGCAATCTGAGGTCCAATGTGGTCTACAGGGTCTGTAAGGCCCACCTGTGCAGGAACAGTGAGTGGACCGGCTTTGTTTAGTACCATGAAGTGATGGTACTAATAGTACTGGTGTTGTTCTAATGTTCTAAAATACATGTTCCAGTCACTTTGTGTGGTTTTTTTTTTTCTTTTATTGACTTCTTAGATTTTTTTTTTTGCCACTTATGGGTAAGGAACCAAATATGGTAACTTCATTGACCTTGATTTTCTACATAACGTCCTAACAGTGATGTTCTTATGCTCTAAAATACATGTTCCATCCACCTTTCATGTGTTTTTCTTGTATTTTCTTATATATTTTTAAATTGCTTAATGGATTTCCTTTCTTTTTTGCCACAGAGGTAAGGAACCAAATATGGTAACTTCATTGATCTTCATTTTCTACATAATGCAATCAAAGTGATGTTGTAACATTGTAAAATACATGTTCCATCCACCTTACATGTGCTTTTCCTTGTATTTTTTTTCTATTTATTTATTTTTTGCCACATAAAGGTAAGGAACCAAATATGGTAACTTCATTGATCTTCATTTTTTACATAATGCAATCAAAGTGATGTTGTAACATTGTAAAATACATGTTCCATCCACCTTACATGTGCTTTTCCTTGTATTTTTTTTCTATTTATTTATTTTTTGCCACATAAAGGTAAGGAACCAAAAATGGTCACTTCATTGATCTTAGTTTTCTACATAATGTTCTAATAGTGATGCTCTAATGTTCTAAAATACATGTTCCTTTCATCTTCCATGTGTTTTTCTTGTATTTATTATATTTACTTCTTAGATTTTTTGTTTTTTTGTTTTTACACTTATGGGTAAGGAACTAAATTTGGTAACTCCATTGACCTTGATTTACTTACATCTTCTTTTTTTTTTAAATATCACAAAAATAATGAAATCTTATCATGTCCTCCAATAACACACTAAGGTTGAAATGTTGAGTTTCAGATCATTTCTGTGAGGTTTAAACACTTCTCTTATGTCACAGGTGTCAAACTCGCAGCTTTTGAGATGAAAGTGTAAAAATGACACTGGAGATGTTAACTGTTTTAGTTCAGGTTCCACAGACAGACCGATATGACCTAAAGTAAAATAACAGCATCATAACCTATAAATAATGACTCCACATTTTCTTCTTGTTTAATGAAAAAAAAAACGTAAAACATTAAATTATGAAAATATTCACATGAACAAACTATCCTTTCACAATAAAACAATGAGTTGAGGCATAATATTGTTAAAATTACACTTATTTTTCATTAGATATGTCATGTTTTTCAGGTTTTTTCACATCTTTTTTATTTGGGTAGTTTATAAACGTAAATATTTTCATAGTTTAACTCATTATCATTTTTTCATCTTATTTTTTCTTGCACATACATTTGGAGTTGTCATTATTTATAGGTCATGATGCTATTATTGTACTGGTTCGAACCTTTGCAGATCAAATTGACAGAAAATGACTCTGACAAACCTCTGTTCTGTGTTTAACCTGAACCAGACAACGCCTTCTGTCTTGTAGAACGTATATACACAAGTACATCCTCTGTTTCCCGGCAAAGTTCTGCGTTTCTGTCCGACACTCATCTGGGCTGAGCCGGGTAAACATGTGTTATGCTGAAAACCTCTCCTTTTTTCCTGCGCCGACAACATACATACAATTAATCGAGGCCTTGCTCTTTGCCTCTGGGACACTGAGCATCACAGAGACGTGAGCTTGTAATAGAGCTATTTGTTTTCCTCAGAAAGCTGTCCAAACGCCCTCGCTGGGATCGCTATGCTGCACAAAGGCCAGCTATGAATTGGTCAAATCCACTGGGGCAGGCTATTGATTAGGCCTACAGGCAACAGAAGGCAAATATGCAACTAAATTAGATGTCCGAGTGTGCATATGAGCGCGTGGATGTGCATGTGGGTGTGTGATTTACTGCTGCGAAGAAAATGGACTGAATTTGCAACTGCCGGTCAAACTGTAAAACCGCAAATGTTCCGAGTTTTGAGCAAACTGCGTCATGTAGCGGTCGGACAACTAGAAACACAGAAAAATGATGGTGTTGAGTTAT
The DNA here is from genome assembly GCA_030068375.1 of Ostorhinchus rueppellii. Lineage (NCBI taxonomy): Eukaryota > Metazoa > Chordata > Actinopteri > Kurtiformes > Apogonidae > Ostorhinchus > Ostorhinchus rueppellii. Next base: position 4,417,883 of record JAQQZY010000027.1, on the reverse strand, counting down.
TGGTAATATTCACAGAGATGAAATAATGTAGGATTCACTGACTTTATCATTGAGTTGAACTCTGTTCCCGTTTAACCCATAAAGACCCAGTGTGACTTTTGTGTCAGTTCCCAAATTTTTCTCTCTATTGAACCTTTCTTAAGTGAGTTATCGCCGTTTATTATCATTTTATCCTCTGTGTTTGACATTTGTTTCAGTGAAAATCAGGTACTTTCCAATATTCATTTCACTGATTCATTACAGCTCAGATTAAAGTGGAGGGAAAACTGAAGAAAAAGTGACCTTTTTTTGGCAAACTCTACCATTAACTGAACATAAAATAAGTGTGTCCATCCACTGTCATTGATACAACTTAATAGCTTTTACTGGTGATTCAATGTTGTAGAAGATGACAGTGTTTCCATGGTAACTACAGAGCCTCTGAATGTCCAAATGGGTCATATCTGATGACCATGAAAAGAAGATAAGCTGTATTTTACACCAATTATTCACATGTATTGACAGAATTCGTAGATGAACAGGTATTAGACAGTTTAGATCAGTAGATGGTTTTGGTCACCAGTGGATGTTTGGGTCTATAAGGGTTAAACCAGGGGTGGGAAACCTGTGGCTCTGGGGCTACATTTGGCTCTTGGCTCTTTTTCAAATGGCTGTATTTTACACCAATTATTTCCTTGGATTCATTTCTATCATAAGTGGTGTGTTATTGTTTGGATTAGTGCCTCAAAAGCTTAAAAAATTATAAATCAGTAGATGCTTAAGGACATTATGAAGCGATTTATGACTATTTATTACAATATTATCTTTCAAATTTTGCCTTTTTCAGTATAAATCATGTCTATTCCAGTATTTACTTTAATGATCATGTAGATGTTCATACAGTCTCAGCGTAAATTTGTAAGTTATTAAATCAAAACTGAAGGAAAAAAAATGACATTTTCAGCAAAATATACAATTACGTTAACGTAAACCCACTGTCATTGATCCAACTCCATGAATTTTACTTGTGAATCAATGTTGTAGAAGATAACATTGTTTCCATGGTAACTATGGAGCCTCTGAACGTCCAAATGGGTCATATCTGATGACCATGAAAAGAAGATAAACTGTATTTTACATCAATTATTTACATGTAATGATAGAATCAGTGGATCAACAGGTATTAGACAGTTTAGATCAGTAGATGGTTTTGGTCGGTGGTGGTGGGGGGGGGGGGTCTTTAAAGGTTAAATCATGCGTTAAACCAAAGGTGAGTGTTGTTTTTTTTTTTGGTTTTTTTTATTGTTTCTTTCTCCTCTCAGGGAAACAGAAGTAGGTGAGCAGTTTTGGACTTAAACAATCAGACTAAATATAAATCAGGCTCCACATTCATACATATTCTACTAACTTTCTCCTCTCACCCCCCCCCACCTCCACCCCCCCTTTCAACATCTCCCTTTTCAACAAGAGCAGTTTGTCAGGGTCAGAAAGCAATTTAAAACCTCTATTAATGAGAGTCAGTGAGAGAGGGAAAAGTGAGAGAGGAGAAGTTAAAGGGAGGGAGAGAAAGAGAGATGAGGTAGTGGGGCGGAGAGAAGACGAGGATGAGGAAGGAGGGGGGGAGGGAGGAGAGAGGGAGGGGTGGGCTGGGGTGTCAGCCATCAAAGCAGGCCAGGAGAAAAGAAGGCCAGGTGCTGGTTGTGGGAATGTGCCGTCCATGGTTCCAGGGACCAGGGAGCCGGTGGGGGCTGAGGATGGAGGCGGGCGAGGGGGTGGTGGGGGGGTGAAGGGTGGTAATTAGCCAAGCCTGGAGGAGAGAGGGCCCTCCAGGACCCGCGGGGATAGCCCCTCCGAGAGGATACCATTTGCACTTCTACAGGAGCCGCCAGCCCCGGGCCACAAAGAAGGGGAAAAGGGGAACTATGGCATCCTTTATCAGGCTGGACAAAGACGCCGCATCTTTTCAAAGGAGACCGGAGAGAGAGAGAAACTCCAGTGTTCCAAAGAAGGAGGGGAAAAAGAGAAAAAGAGACGGGAAGAAAGAATCCTCGGACTGGTCAGGAGAGAGACACAGAAAGAGAGAGATGCCAGTGTGTGGGTTGCAAAGCGAGACATGAGGTTACGGTCATACGGTGACCCGGTCGGTCCGCCGAGACGTCGCAAATTCACTCGCGTCCCCACACACTCGGACAACATGAAAGTCACACACACAGGCTCCGAGAAATGCACCCTCTGTACAAGCACATGACAAATCCACTTAGGTTATGGAGTAAACATGGCAAAGAACCAGGGCAAAACGGCACTGGGAAGGAAAAGATGTGCCCTGTTCGCTTCAGTGAGGATGAGATAGAAGATCTGGAAAGTCAAGTCCAGGGGTTTGGTCCCATCCTGAGGCCTGTAGGTGCTGAGATTTAGATGATAAAAGGCCTCATGTTTCATGATTTAAAAAAAAAAAGCAGTTAAATGTAGAAAATTGGACTGAAGTGACGTATCTTCCTCTAAATGACCAAAAATGATCACACTGCCATCATCCAAACTTGCTTATATTTAATAGATAGCATCAGCTGGTTTTATAGACAATAAGAGCTTCTAACATTTGCATGCAAGAGCAAATTTTGTGCCACTTTAAATAAAACTTCATGTCAAATTGTATACAAGTATAGTTTCGCACAACTGCAGATTAAACCATAAAGACCCAGAGCAACTTTTAAGGGACATTCCAACATAGTTTTTCCTCTACATTTAACTTTTCTTTAGTGATTTATCACCATTTATTACAACATTACCCTTGTACTTTGCATTTTTTTCAGTGACATCTTATACTTCATTTACTGATCGTGTAAATGTTCATCAAGGCTCAGATTAAAGTTGACAGTTATTCTATCAATACTAGAGAAAACTGAAAAAGTGACTTTCAGCAAAATATATTATTAACTGAACATAAACCCAGTGTGTCCATCCACTGTCATTGATCCAACTCCATGGGTTTCACTGGTGAATCAATGTTGTAGAAGATGATGGTGTTTCCATGGTAACTACAAAGCCTCTGAACATCCAAATGGGTCATATCCGATGGCCATGAACAGATGAAGAACTGGATTTGACACCAATATTTACATGTGGGTTGGGATGAACACATCTTAAACAGTTTAGATCAGTAGATGGTTTTGGTCACCAGTGGATGTTTGGGTCTTTAAGGGTTAAACAACGGGTGGGAAACCTGGGGCACCGGGGCCACATTTGGCTCTGGGGTCTTTTTCAAATGGCTCCAAGTGATTTTGTCCAAAAACATATGAAAAAACACTGTCACAACCATAAAGTCATTCTGAGGTTCTAAAGTTGTAAAAAAAAATGTAGACGACACTCCAAATGTAATAATAATAATCAGAGGAAGAAGAAGAAGAAGAAGAAGAAGAAGAAGAAGAAGAAGTAGAAGAAGAAGAGGAAGAGGAAGAAAAAGAAGAAGAAAACAATTGTAGTAAAAGTAGGCTCATTTCCATTATGACACTGAAGGTGTTCATCTTTATGTATTTACATACCAGTGGATTTTTGCTGCACAACACGATAATAACAAATGTCACAATTTAGTTTAGGGCAGTTATTTAATTTCTTTTTATTTCTATAAAGGCACAGAAACTATGTGAAGACCATGAAAGGATGACAAACTATATTTTGCACCAATTATTTACATGTATCGATAGAATTAAACAGTTTCTATCAGTGGATGTTTGGGGCTTGAAGGGTTAAAAACCTCCAACTTGATGCGTGGTGACTTTACATCATGATTTATCACCATTTATTATTTTATCCTCTGTGCTTTTTAATAGGGCTGTAACGGTGCAGTCGTTTCAGTTCAGGTCCTTCAACACAATCCAGAGGTGTACTGAAGGAATACATGGAGCCTATGTGAAGAACACAAACACTCGCCTTAAGTTTCTACACGAACTTTGAAGCGTAACGTACACAGTACGAGCAGGGTGACCGCAAGTGGAACCCATGTGTAATATTTGATACCCTAGATCAGGGGTCTCAAACTCATTTTCTTTCAGGGGCCACATTCAGCCCCATTTGATCTCCAGAGGGCCGGACCAGTAAAATAATGGAGCAATAACTGATAAATAATGACAACTCCTAATTATTGTCTTTATTTTAGTACAATAAACCCCTTTAAATTATGAAAATACTCACTTTTATACACTATCCAAACAAAAACTATGTGAATGACGTGAAAAAAATGAAGTTTTTAAAGAAAATTAAGTGCAATTTTAACAATATTCTGCCTCAACTTATCGTTTCGACATGTAGATTATAGATCGGGTCTACAAAAAAAACAAAACACTTAGTAACAGCAGAAAAGGGATGAAATTGTGCCTAATTTTCTTTAGACATTTCAGGTTGCTCGTTTTTATTCAGGTTATTCACATTTTACTGTTAAATGAGAGTTTGTAAATGTCAATATTTTCATAATTTAATGTTATTTTTGCAATAAAACAAAGACAAAAATTTGAAGTTACTGAAAATATGGAGTCATTCTTATTTTTATAGATTATTCTGTTATTATTTTACTGTCGATCATATTGGTCTGTATGTGGAACCTGAACTAAAATCAGTTCCACAGCCTTGACTCTGGAATTTTTGCACTTTGCAAATTCATCCCATGGGCTGGATTGGAACCTTTGGTGGGCCGCATGTTTGAGACCCTGTGCTAGATGGACGTCTAAGCAGCACATGCACCGTCCACATGCTGCAGGTGAACCAGCACGACAGCTCAGAGCAGCGTCACAGGTGCAAAGAGCTGACCAACGCCATGGGTTTTACTGGTGAATCAATGCTGCAGAAGATGACTGTGTTTCCATGGTAACTACAGAGCCTCTGAACGTCCAAATGGGTCATATCCGATGACCATGAAAAGACACTAAACTGTATTTAACACTAATTATTTCCATGTCTTGACAGAATCAGTGGCTCAGCAGGTATTAAACAGTTTAGATCAGTAGATGCTTCAGTTTGTCGGTGGATGTTCAGGTCTTTATGGGTTCATAATAGCTCCAGCCTTAATGATATGGAAGAGTCGAGGTCTCTTTGCTTTTTGTTTCACCTCATGGGAGCCAAGTGGAGACGGCGGACAAAGAGCCAAAATGGCAGCCTTCTACCTCTGACCTTATCAGTGAATCTTAAGAGTTTTGGCCTCCTGTAGAGCAGGGAAAGTGGAGGTCACTGACATTACTTTTACCTATTACCTTTGGAGTACAGCTGCTCTGGGGACTGAATGGTGGCCTTTGAGGCTGCCGGGCTTTGTGCCTCCCATTGGAGAGCAGCCTGACAGTCTTAGCTGAGTGGGGGTCAAAGGTCAGACAGGTCATGTGATAAGGCATTTCAGACCTACATATAGGGCCCCAAACTGAAGAGGCCTTAAAAACCTCAAGATCTCCCTCCCTCCTTCCCTCACTGTTTTTTTTTTTTCCTGTCTCTCTCCTCGTCCTTTCTTTTCTCTTTCCCCTTCTCGGGACACAAAATGCCATTTGTTGTCCGTCAGTCAGTAGCACAGGGCTCGGGACGGGCCCGGCGCTGAAAGCTCCATTCACACACCCTCTCACCCAGGGATGTTTTTGCAATTCAATATTTTCACACGCAGGCAGCTTCATCGTTACTTTGGAACCGTACACTTGGCAGGATGAGGCTGGGGTGGGGGTGGGGGGGCCTCTGGGACGGAGGGGCTGAGAGGTGGAGGGAGGAAGGAGGAGGGTGTGGGGGGGTCAGCTCAGAGGAATCCGAGTGTCGGCAGTGGACGGGCCTCTGCACACTAATGGGCCATCTTGAAATGTTTTAGCCCAGACCCCTCCAACACCACCAACACACACACACACACACACACACACACACACACACATTCCACCCTACTCATCACTTCACAACCAATCTGACTCCAGGTTAACGAGGAGGGCTCTTATTTCCTTCATCAAAATCTCTGAGCTAATACAGTCACACTAACCCGCCCCAATAACAGACGTTCATCCCTCTCACAGCCGACAGCACCGTTTTATTCCACAGCTCTGCACACACACACACACTCACACACACACACACACACACACACACACCGACCACACTGGGAGAAAACACACAGCAGCAACAGGCTTTAAAGCTACCGGTCACACTGAGCAAATGTGCATGTGTCCAAATGTACACCCCAACATCCAGAAATACAAAAAAAAAGAGAAAGAAAATCAACTTCTACTTCTACTACAAGCTTATTATTGGAAAACTGTCGAGGTTGACCAGTATGTGGCAAGATTTCAACTCTATTATGAATATGAATGAAGGCTGAGCAGCAAAACATAAATAGGAAATGTCTTTAAGGCTTTATCCAGCAAGTAACTATATTTAGTCATTTCCTCAAATGTTAAATATGAGGCCAATCCTGCCCCTCAGTGAGGTTGGTTTTTAAACAGCAATACAGTGATTCAGAGAGATTTTATAGAAATTTTGTGAATATGACTGGTTTTTGTTGGCTTATGCATGTGTTTACTTTTAAGTGCTGTTCGGATGTTTTAAGGCAAGAGCAGGGGAACTGTGATCACACCAGCTGACAAGCAGGTACATCACAATGTCCAAAAACACACTGAGGTTGAAACTTTGTGCCCTATAAAAGAACTAAAAAATAACAACTTTTTTTTTTTTTTTTTTTTTTTAACTAAAAAGTCTTTTCAACATCACTTTACACCAGAGACAGCAGGGAACACCCAGGATTTATGGAATTCTGACAACTTCAATGTATAAAAAGCAAGTTTTAACAATGAAAGATCTCTAAAAAATAATAAAACGAGTGCCCTGCGATGAAGTAGTGATATGTCCAGGGTGTACCCTTCACCTGTCGTTAGTAGAGGTAGCTTCGGACACCCCCAAAACCCAAAATAGGACGAAGCAGTTCTGAAAATGGATGGATTTGCACGGAAAGGTTACTATTGTGTTGAAAGTGTTTTGGGTTTTTTTGTGGATACTGCTGGATCGATCTATCTAGTGGCTAATTTTCAGAAAACAACTAGAACCAGCTACAGGCAATTAATCATTTTAATTTCTTTTATGTGACCTTTATTTCACCAGGAAAAGTCTCATTGAGAGTAAAAACCTCTTTTTTTTGGACTGGATCATCCTGGCAAAGACCGTACGTTGCCCAAAAATATCATTTCTTTAATAACCAAGCAGATACCCGTGCAGGCTAACACCCTTTTAGCCTCTACCTGTTGGAACCCTCCCTTTTTCATTGCTGACTTTGCAGTGCCAGTAAATGCTAATAGGAAATACAAGTTTAAAGCAGCCACAAGCACCTGAGAGGTGTTCCACTTCAACCTGTAACAGCCAGAGATTGGTTTAGCATCCAGAGAAGTGGAGGTAAATAGAGAGCCTGCGCTAAGAGGGACTTCTTAATATATTTATCCTGTGCACCACACGCCACTTAATGAAATTAAAGCACACCAATAGTGGACCTTTGTCTCTGGGGAGTTCGGTAATCAACATGCCACCAGTTTTCATTTTCTATTAAAAGAAATGGCAGCCGGTGATTTGGGCCTAATTGTGTTGCACCATGGGAGGAGTCAGGTGAGAAAAGAAAGTTGCAGCAGTGACAGAGTAAAGCCAAAAGAAGTGGTCAGATATGCAGAGGGATTCATCTGGGGGCCGGTAGCACAGCCCCTCCAGCCCCACCACCACAAATACATCCCTCTTTCCATCCAACGTGCTCTAAAATAAAGTTAGAAAAGTATTAACCTGTTATCAGGCAAGTGACTTATGTTGGTTTAATGTTCTAAAATACATGTTCCTTTCACCTTACCCATGTATTTCTTGTATTTTTAATGCATACTTCTTGGACTTTTTTTTTTGTTGCAATTTACAGGCAAGGAACCAAATATGGTAACTCCATTAATCTTGATTTTCTACATAATGTTATAAAAGTGATGTTCTAATGTTCTAAAAGACAAGTTCCTTTCACCTTATATGAGTATTCCTGGTATTTTTTAATATATATATTTCTTGAATTTTTATTTATTTTTTTTGCCAGTTATGGGCAAAGAACTAAATACAGTAACTTCACTGACCTTCATTTTCTGGCAATAAATTTTTTTTAACAAATTTTCCCAGAAGTAATAATCTTCTGACGTCCACCAATAACACACTCAGGCTGAAATGTTGATATATATATATATATATATATATTTTATAGTGCCCTATAAAGGGTTAAACAAATAGAGAACTGCTGAGTCCTGAGTGCTACAGCCTGGCAGGGTCACAGGATAATGACAGCTCAATTACTGTGAATCTCCTTGTATGCCCAGACCCCCTCCCCTCCCAAACTCCCGCCCCACCCAGCACGGCAAATTTGTCAAACTCACCAAAACGATGGGTCTGACAGTGTAATCGCTAACCGTCCCCACCAACATGAAAGAGGTCTTTATCTGACCAAATCAAAGAACCTGATCTCTCAGAGAGAAAAAGAGGTGGGTGGGTGTTTGAGGAGGAGGGGGTTGGAGAAGAGAAATGTCCCACTCGGGTCCTGTGAGACGTGGAGATGCCTCTAATCCGCTTTAATGAGACACTGCTTGCCCATCTTTGTGGTAATGACGAACCACAGCGAGAAAGGAGGGAGAGATAGGAGCGAGGATGGAGCCAAGGCTTTGAACTGTCGGCCCGATGAAAGGGGAAGCAGACAGAAGGAGTTTAGAGCCACGCCGCCCACTACACACCACAGATACAGACAGACAGACACAGACAGATAGACAGATAGACAGCCCCGGGCGCACGGCAGTTTGTCTGCTTATCATATCTGGACAGGATGAGCAATCAGCAGCAGCGCCGGTTTGGGACAGCGACTCCAGGGTGTGTGTGTGTGTGTCCAGAAGTTGTTACTTTACCCTTTATCTGGCAAGTGACTATTTTTGGTCGTTTACAAATACATTAAAATCCAAGGCATGTTTATTTTTATAGCACGTTTCATGTACAGGACAATTCAAAGTGCTTTAAATAAAACATAAAAGCAACACAAGAGAGGCAAAGAAAGACGAAGTTAAAATATAAAACATAAAAACATAGTAAACTTAAATTTAAATGAAAATAGATTAAAGTCATCAGCGATAAAATGGGATTTTAAAGTTCATTTAAGAGACGTTATTTAAGAGTTTAAGAGAAAGCTGCAGAAAACAATAATGCTTTCAGGCCTGATTTAAATGAGATGCCGGTTTATCAGGCAAGTGACTATTTTTGGTCATTTCCGCAGGCATTACAAGACACTGACAGTAACAGTGAGTCATCAGTCTGAGGTCCACTGTGGTCTACGGGGTCTGTAAGGTCCACCTGTGCATGAACAGTGAGTGGACCTGCTCTGTTAGGTACCATGAAGTAATGGTACTAATGTAATGAAGTAATGGTACGAATGTAATGAAGTAATGGTACTAATGTAATGAATGATGTTCAAAGGGAGCATATGGACATGGACAGGGGTCTGGATCAGCACTTATGTTCTTCTAATGTTCTAAAATACATGTTCCTTTCACCTTACATGTGTTTTTCTTGTATTTTTTATATTCACTTCATGGGTTTTTATTATTTAGAGTTGAAATTAACACATATGAGCAAAGAACCAAATACAATAACTTCATTGACCTTGATTTTCTACATGACAATAAAATATTTTGAAAGAGTTTCTCCAAAATAAGATTCAGATTCAGATTTAGACTACTTTATTAATCCCCAAAGGACTATTCAGTTCAAAGTTTCCCTGCTTTATTGGACGTCCAAACAATTCATTCATATCACCATATGACAGCCACATTGGTACCCACAGAACATCTGGGTTTTATTTATTCATTTTTTGACACTTAGGGGTAAGGAACCAAATATGGTAACTTCATTGGCCTTGATTTTCAACAGAATGTTATAAAAGTGACGTTCTAATGTCCTAAAATACATGTTCCTTTCACCTTACATGAGTATTTCTTGTACTTTTTAGATAAACTTCTTGAATTTTTATTTATTTATTTATTTAAACTTAATGGGCAAGGAACCAAATATGGTAACTTCATTGACATGTGTTTCCCTGAAGATAAATGCATTTTCCAGCCATAAAAACATGCCTAGAGCCACTGTAACTTCATGGGTTTAACTGATTTACTTATGACGCTGCTGAAAAGCTGAGAAAATGCATTTTACTGGATTTATTTCAGTGTATTAATAGGATTAGTGGTTCAGAAATAGAAGGCATTACAGATCAATAGATGTTACTGGTCTTCAAGGGTTTATATAAAGTACAGTACTAAAATAAAACTACTCAGCTGCATGCAACAGTTCCGTTTATGATCTGAAAAGTTCATTCATTCATATTCATTCCCCTTTTAAACAAGGATGTGTTCATAAAAATATATAAATATCATGATGCTTTGAATGCGAAGGCAAAACAATCAAACAAGGATCTGACAAATCAAACAACTACAACCAAAAGATCTAAAAATAAAGAACAATGACTTCAGTTTTTACCATTTCAACACCATTACATTCGTTCATGGTTGTTTTTATATAGATTCTGGAACATGTGTCATCTCTGGTAAATTAAAAAAAATACAACTGAAAAAGTAAACATATCAACATCATCCTCATCACCATCATCATGTTACAATTCTGCTGAGAGCTGCAACTGCTGTTAATTTACTCTGAAATGCATCTCATCTTCACACTTGGTCTATAGAGGCACCAGTGAAAAGAAGGCGACATAAAAGCAGCGAAGTTCAGGAACCGATACAGAGAAAAGGAGTCGGCTGCGACAAAAACGAAAAAAGAAAAGCAAAAGAGGGAGAAAGACGGAGGAAGGCGAGCAGGCTAATACCAAACAAATCAGGATTAGACCCCAGATAAGACTAGTCACAATGCTGAGCAATCCCTGGGATATCACAATGCGAGGGGGAATCATGAGGGCTGCAGGAACACGCTAATTAGGGACTCAACACATTCACCCGATGTTTTGCAAACAACACACACTGTTTAACAGCGGGTGGTGCACAATCAAACCAGACACACGGAGAGATAACCATTTAGCGTTAATCAGCATACTTGATGAGTAAAGATGAGGTATTCGCAGTGGGAAGACCCCAGCAGTTGTGGTGTATTCTTAGCTCCGGTGGAATCCACTACCGGGCCCAGCAGTGGTGGGATGTAACCTGATAGGCTGCCACAGGTCGACACAAAACGCATTCAACGTTAGCGTAAAGGCTTTTTTTTTTCTCCAACCCTGCTCACACCAACAAATACCACTCTTCAAAAGCTGCCTGTCTATTTTTAACAACCCACACACACACACACACGTATATATATGTAAAAGCTGGAAATGAAGGGTACGAGGAGAGACGAAAAACAGGGGGCTTCGAAAAAGGAAAACATCAGGGATATATCTCCAATTCTCCCTGGCACGCCATGGCGTTCACTGCCAAACGATTGGGAGACTGGCTTGTTTTTACAAACATGGCGCATGAGGTCATGGTGCGAGGCGGGAAAGAAGCATATTTGCCAACTGGATAATTTGAGGTCAACGTATCAATGGAATGAATGGGATTTAAAGCCATGTGCAAGAGCTTAATGCACTGGTATTTGTATGTCAACTCAAAATTTGACTTAGCCAGCATGAGACCGGAGGGGGTGGGGGGGGTCACTCGGGGCTCAAGATCTGTGTGTGTCTGTGTGTGTTTCCAGGTGTGGGGGGTGCCCACCCATCACCGGGCCAGACTCGGCCAAGGTCAACGCTCTGAACAGTGACAGGACCTCCAACAACTGTACAAAACAGTGCACACACTGATTTCCACGCACACATTTATCCGCCGCACTGTGCCAGCTCCTGCTGCTTGGATGACATTTACACTCAACCTTTCTAGTTTGTGATTGATTGGGGTTAAATCCTACTATTGCCCAAAAATCTGTCAGCACAAATGTGTGTGTGTGTGTGCGTGCGTGCGTGCGTGCGTGTGTGTGTGCAAAAGTGTGTTAGTATGTGTGTCCGTCCAGGATCGGTCTGTATGAATGTGGACGAATGCACAGGTTTTTTATGTGTCGCTGCGAAGACAGAACAAGAGAGAGAGAAAGAGAAAGAACTATGAAAAGCCTGTCAAATGCTGTTGGGCTGTTCCTGAGTCTGGACCGTTGTGACTTCAGCATTTTGCTAAACTGCTAATGTCAGCTGGGAACCACTCCAACCGCCCATGACCCTGCAAGGATAAGCGGGTATCGATGATGGACGGGTGGGTGGGTGGGTGGATGGATGGATGTGGTAACAGTACAATAACAGCAGTAACAGTAGTGTCTATGCCGCAATTCTGTCATATTTAATGTACAGTTCTTCCCAAATGTGTTCTTCCAGCTCCACCCAGTCTAAGGTGTCCCACTGCTGCCATAACTGAACAGTATTTCTGTTTACCTAAATATCTG